>JABSNV010000777.1:35000-123018 GCA_024085815.1 Flaveria linearis | reverse complement strand
CTACATACATACATACATACATACATACATACATACAAAATATAAGGGTATATATGTTGATGTGTTCCCGATAAGATTGTTTAGGGTATCATTAAAACGTCACGGTTTGTTCACGTACGCATGTTTTATGTACGTTTACGAAGTGTATTTGTTCTTATTGTATATATGTTGATGTGTGTGCATATTCATGAAAAAAATATCGGATTCGATGTACGTAAATGATCATAAACGGTAATATGGGTGTTTTAGGGAACCCCAAAAGGTCACGGTTAGACCAACCGTGACCTCTTATACATACAAGTGTCACGGTTAGGTCACCACGTGACACTTTGTGTCAACAAACTGTGACAGCTTCATTCCACAACGCCACATGTGAACAAAGGTGTCACGGTTTGCCCAAACCGTGACCTTTTGGTCCATTCAGTTTAAAAGTATTGTTTTCTAACCTTTCAGCGAACCACTCCCGTCCCGACCAGTTAAGACGGTAGGGCAATACGGGAGTGGTGTGAGCTCGAAACCCACTACCACCGGTTTAGTGAGGTGCTTTTTATAAAATTTTTATTTTGAAAATTTTAAAAAATTAGGCAAAAGGTCACGGTTTGCCTAACCGTGACCTTTTGCCTGATTTTTTAAATATTTTCTGAGTAAATTTTTTTATAAAAAAAAAGCGAACCATGCGCCAGAACAGTGGACATTCGCCCGGCAAGAGGTCACGGTTAGCCCTACCCGTGACGGTTGAGAACCCGACTGTCAGGTATTGGTCAAACTGTGACACTTTGTTTACAAAACTAATGATGAGCAATCCTTCAGCTGTTTAATTAACTACTGATGAGCAATACCCAAGAGGTCACGGTTAGCCCAAACCGTGACACTTTGTTTACAAAACTACTGATGAGCAATCCTTCAGCTGTTTTAATTAACTACTGATGAGCAATACCCCAAGATGTCACGGTTAGCCCTAACCGTGACGGTTGAGAAACCCTAACTGTCACGTGTTGGTCAAACCGTGACACTTTGTTTACAAACTACTGATGAGCAATCCTTCAGCTGTTTATATTATTATTATTATTATTATTATTATTATTTATTATTATTATTATTATTATTATTATATATTATTATTATTACTACTATTAATTATTATTATATTATTATTATTATTATATTATTATTATTTTATTATTATTATTATTATTATTACTATATTTTATTATTATTACTATTATTATTATTATTATTTATTTATTATTATTATTATATTATTATTATTATTATTATTATTACTACTACTACTACTAATATATTATAATTACTATTATTATTATTATTACTATTATTATTATCATCATCACATCATCATCATCATCATCAATCATCATCATCTCATCATCTCATCATCATCATCATATCAATAAAGGGATATTCATTAATATGATGAAGTATCGGATAATGATATCTTACAGGAGACATTGGTGCCTCTATGACGATCCATTATTCTAACGTAATTATTTAAACGACCCTCATACATATTTTGCCATTCTAGTGCTTCTTGATATGCATATCTCGGCCAATGATAGCTCACACTGGGCATCGGGTAATCCCCTTCCAATTGTATGCAAATAAAGTGAGCTCCGTTAATATGAGCAAGTGCGACAACTGGATAGTGAATAATGGCTCTGGGGCTGTTCTCAGCGGGAACCATGTCTGGCTGCCAAATGAAGAAATAAGATGCACAATACAGTTGAATTTTCCGCAATTACGAGTCCATGGGCCGGAAAGTTAGCCATGGGTATCGGGTGCGGGTTTAGTCGTGCCAAACCCATTTAAGCTATACGAACAGAATCATAATGGCAGGCATCTCACGATTCAAATTGCTCCGCCAATACCTCATGTTTCTGTCCATCTCCGACAAATTTGACGCCTAACCCATTCCCATTCATCTTGCTTTCTCCCTAAAGCCACCGCGATCGCCCGAAAACCACAGTTACCATCAGGCCGCACATCTTTTATAGTCGAAACGTACCGGAATCCATTGGGGCAGCTGATCCTTAAACCTCATAACTTTTAACACGTCCTTTGGTTTCAATATTAAAGGAAACCCTAGGGCAGCTCCCGTAATCGGTACATTTGAAGCATCCTTTGCCTTATTAGACGGTCATTGGGCATTTTAAACTGAGGGGTATATGAGCTATGCCTCGCCGGGTCAGGCATAGATTTGTTGCGAGGAAGTATAGGAGCTATGTCTAGCAGCCTCATACTGTGATGTATTGGAGTCCGCTCTTCTTGTTGCTCCTTAATATTTGGACGACCACGTCGGTCATGACGCACCTCAGGTTCTTTAAGTTTTGACTTACTCTTAAACAAAGAGTCAGATACTTTGTTAAATAATTTTTTCTTTACTTGAGGATTGGGAGACGACATAACCTTTTGTTTCAAGTCATCAAATTTCACATCGTAGTCGGGTTCAGGTGGCGCCACGTACGCTGGCTCGAAATCAAGCTTCCTCCAGTGTGGATCTACCGCATCGAGTGGAATACTGTGACTGGATTTAAAGGTTAAATTATTAGTGAAAAATATACAATCGTGTGACAACAGTAAAAAATGTATTAAGAAAAATATAACCTTCTCGACGTGTATCTCCAAACGACAAGCACATGGCAAGCCCATGGACGTGAACAACTGGTGTCCACATGAACCCCCAGACTCCTGAATCATTTCCATTTTCGTCAACTCTGATTCAAGGAGGCTAAGGCAAAACGTTGATACTTTATAATGCACTTTGAGAACAATTCGATGGTCTTTTTTAATTTTCACGCGGGACACCTCGAATTTCTACAAATTTCAATCTCCTGGCCGCGCACGAGGTCACAAACATATCCGACAAGTGTGTGCAACGTATTGTTGGTCCCTGTGAGGTAACTCTTGAAGTTGGCATGTTGGCCCTCAACCCGATTAGTTGTAAATTCACCAAAGTTAAGGTGATCGTACATCCAACAAGTAACAATTTTCTCTCTTTGTACGACACCACCAATTATTCCAAATATATTCCCATACCTCTGAAAGAAAATAATAAATTTTAGAAAATGAACAAATAATTGTTAGAGTAAAATAAATATGAAATTCTTAATTCTTACCACTTTACCATCTTCATTTAACTTTTCTTCCATCTTCCTGCAATTGTAATCGTACATGCCTTTGTGGGAGACGAACACAAGGTCTTCCACCAGTATGAAAAATCCTTCCACATGTCGGTTTTGAAAAGGATATTCCACCGTCTTTTGATATTCTCCCGAACGTGCCACCTGCATAGGTTTTTAGTAGCACTCGGGAACACTGTGTCACACGCACTCATCAGGGCCAGGTCCCTGTCTGTGACAATAACGCGGGGCTCCACACACCCATCGAGCATATCTCTGATCTGCTCCAGTACCCATGTGAAGTTGTCTTGCCGTTCTCTCGATATAAATGCATGCGCGATACAAAACGACTTCGACGTCGACGTAACGCCAAAACCTGAACAAACGGAATTTGTACATGTTGGTCTTGTACGTCGTGTCTATCAACATCACGTGCGGGAATGCGCGCCACATTTTATACGAAGTAGGATGACAAAAGAAAACATCTTCCACCGCCTTAGTAGTTGCATTCGTTCGTGTTTCATACACGAACTCTTTAGATTGTAGCAGGTTTTCAAGTTCCTGCATTGGTGTGATGCCTTCTCTCCCCTCAGCCCTAAACTGAGTGTACCCTAGAGGTCACGGTTTGGCCTCCACGTGACGGTTTGGTGACCGCTTTTCAACTTTAACAGCCCATTTTGTCATTTTGTCGTTTTGTTGTCAGGAGGTCACGGGGACTACCACCCCGAACAGTGAAAGCAAGACCATGCTGTCACGGGACAAACCCCCAAACCGTGACATCAAGTCCATGCGGTCACGGTTAGGTGCCAAATGTGACCGCAACCTAACCGTGACCGTTTGAACCGGCCCACCCCCAAAAACCCATGCGGTTCCCCTTAGGACCCTTAATATGTGAGAGAAGTGGAAAAAGTTTGATGAGAATAAATGTGATGCTGATAAGTGTCACCCTCATTTACCTTTTATTAGAGTAGGAAGATTAGTTTTTTAAAAAATATTTAGATAACTAAACATTTAAATATAAATCTTTTATTCTAATATTTTATTTAAACTTACTAAATTATAAGGTTTTAATTATCATATCTTAAAATAAATTTTGTAATTCTTAGTATTATTATTTGTCATTTAAAATTTCTTAATATTTATTATTTCTTATTTTACAAATTGGTCGATAATTTCTAACATACAATATTTCATAAAAACTAAATATTTTAACAAGTTTGATTTATTGCATCCAAAAATTGATCTTTGAGCATGTGTTTTGGCAATTTGGGTAGACTTGAAGACACAAATACAATTTTTTTTCAATCCCTAAATTTTCTAGGTGTTTATTAGACATGCCATATTATCATACTTGATCATTCCTTCCATCAGTCTATTTTTAATTGATAGTAGAAACCTCAAACTCATTCATTGTATCGGTCTATTTTCAACAAATAACAGAAGTCTCGAATTCTTTCATTCCATTAGTTTATCATCATAGACTTTTTCGAATTTATCATCAGAGGCTTTTTCGAATTCTAAAACTACAGCTAACAGAGAAATGCAACCTAGTTTCCTCTTCTTTTTTTTTTTTTTTTTTTCTAATTAGAAACTCCATGTGAAATTATAATAAAAAGAAATAGAAAATGATGTTTGGGGTGAAGGGTGGTCCTAAGGTGATGGTGTACGAATAAACCGTGGGACAAAGTGACAGTCCATGAAATGCTGGATGAGACATATATCATATATGGTCTCTTTTTTTCAAGACATGTGGACCAGCATGTCTTCAACGTCCTAAGCACACGACACGTGTTCTTCCCTCATTGGATGAGCTTTGAGTGGGTCATGTATGTTTTTTTTTAGAATCACCATTAAGCATCATTTTAAAGTTTAAACACTTGGTTATTAAGGTGGGAAATATGATTACGCAAAAACATTACAACATTTAGTTTTTCTTTCTTTTTTTTCTTTTCTTTTAATTAATTTGTTACATTTTTGTCAAATATTCACCCATATGTTTAAAAACAAAAGTGGTTGTTAATTTCTAAACCAGTAAATGCTCAAACATTAATAATTCTGATTTGATAATAAACTCTAAATAGTAAGTGTGAACTAGTAAATATTGTTTGATTGAATTTCTAAATAACTATATAGAATGATTATTCTGTAAATTATTTTATGCATCAACAAAGTATAATCGAATCAACTTGTTCCTTTTCGTAGGGAAAAAATCATACCACATGAACAGAGTTCATCACACCAATTAATCCTAAAATTTCTAACATTTCAACTAATCAATTAAACAACTAAATCAACAACGATAAACAATAAGGAAACCTAAATCACTACAATCAAACTGCATCCATGAAAAATTAATCAAACTACATCCATAGCTTTGAATCTATGAACCCCAAACCCATAATTCTCACTGAGCCGAAATCACTACAATGAATCAACGGTGGTGGTGCTGCTGCGACAGTGGATGAGGTGGTGGTGCTGTTGCGACCACGATGTCGGTGGTGGTTGCTGATCTCTAGCAACGATTAGTGATATAGCTATAGGCATCCAACACCGTGCTGCGGCGGCAAACGGCGGTGCCGGAGGTGGTGGTTGCCGATCTCCAGTAGCGATTAGTGAGGGAAGGGGGTAGCGTCAACAAGGAAAGAAGGTTGTCGGAGAGGTAGAGAGGAGAGGGGTGGGCCCAGCGAGGGGCGCCGGAAATAGGGTTCGATTATTTATGGGTTCCTTGGTTGCTTTTGTGTTGTTACTTGTATTGTTGTCTGTCTTCTATGATTTGCTTCAATTTCTTACATCCAATTATTCGTCTAAAGGATTATTGTAACACCCGAAATTTTGATTAGATAAGAGAAACAATAAGAAGAAAAGAAAGAAAGAATTTTGAAGGAAGAAAAAGAAAAGAAAAGTAGAAGGGGTTTTGTGTAAAAAGTACAAAGAAAAAAAATATCTGATATACATAGGAAGGCTGCCCACTTTTTTCCCTCACAACCCCAATTCAGCGAAAGTTTGAGAGAGAAAGAGCAGACTACGAGTTTTGAAGGGAGAACAAGAAGAAGAAGAAGACGATTCGAGCAACTGGTTTCCACGGCGACAGATTTTGAAGAAGCCATACCCAGCACACAATGTGAGTTCTAAGACCCCTTCTTTTATGCATTTTTGAACGATTTTGGGGCTGGAACACATCTTAAAACTGTTTTCAAGTTTCGGGTGTTAACTCGTGTATGTATGTGTATGTATACGTGTATACGATCTGTTCGGGACGCTGGTGTGAACGTTTCAGAACAGACATATATAGTCCACGCATGAATATTCATAGGTATACATTTATGGTATGCGCTAGAATGGTATACATGAGGTTTAGGTGAATCTAGATGCATAATATGATGATTCTGTGCTTTAGAGATGTTAAGATGATGAATGAGTTATGAGAATGGTTGAGTTGCAGGTTACCACGCTCAACCGCATGCTCAATGCGGACTGCCAAGGCAAAGATGGCTAGGTGGTCATCCGCATTAGCCAATGCGAATGACCAAGCGAATGCGGTCAAGGCAGTGCCGCATTGACCAATGCGGAAGACTAAAGAAATGCGGACCAGACATTACATCATCCGCATTGTCCTAATGGAATGAAATGGCCAAGGCATCTCACCCGCATTGACTAATACGGACGACCTATGAAATGCGGTAAGGCAATTGCCAACCGCATTGACCAATGCGGACAAGTGCATGAAATGCGGCTAAGGTATTACTCATCCGCATTGAACAATGCGGATGGTCAGACAAATGCGGATGAGTCAGAATGAGAAATGCGGATATAAGTTTAGCAAGACCTGACTTATTTGGGTAAACGAGTAACATAGGCATGATGATGATGATGATGATGTTGCACGGTATACCTGTTGTATACTATTATATGTATGATGCCTTGTATGATGATGAATGAATGTTATGTGTATGTTCCTTATGATTATGTATGTTTATCTTTCTGAAACTTTACGAATTATGGAATGAACGATGAAGTATTATGTAACGTAAAGTGAAAGATAATGAAAGAGGAACATAATGATGAATGCATGTATTAACGAATGAATGAAAAGAAAGATGATGATGAATACATGCATTAATGAATGAACGAATTAAGTCTTGCAAGCATTGAATAATGCGATTGGTCTTTCTTTGTGATTGACCATGGTCATGGTACCTCTACCACTTACCTACTAGTACTGTGGCATATTTTTGTTGTTCATTGGTTGACTTCGGCCCAGTAGCTAAGACTGATCGGATATAGCATATGGTATTGGTACAAAAACCTTTCAATGTGCAAGCGAAGATGAAACTGGATCCTTGTTATTCGACCACAGTAATCATAGCCGAGTGCTATGAAGTGGGTAAAGCCTGACAAGATCCATATGAGAATATAAAGATGATGATGTGTAACGGATGATGAAGATAATAATAAATATTATCTCTGTGTATGTATGATGTATGATCTCGAGAAAGAATAGTTTTGATGAAATGAAGTATGTTTATTATAAAACTAGAACTCACTCAGCAACGCTGACTTTTTATGTGTTTCCAGTTCGCAGGTAGTGTTCTGGGGATGCACGAGGCGACTACTCAGCTCTTTTGGGATGGCGTTCTCCTTTTGATAATGCTGCCACGCAATAGGATGCGGGCTCATAATGCATGCAACACATTATGTTGCACAAGTGTCAAGTGTTCCTTGAGGATCCGATAAACGGATTATTTAAGGACCCTTCCTTAAAGATTCTGATAAACGGGATTACTTAAGGAACCTTCTTTATGATGAAAATCATAAAGTGTCTATAGTAGAGGTCACTATATATTACCCTATGATTGTTGAGGATTCACATAAACGGGATTACTTAAGAAATCCTCGGTTTTATATGCTTCCGCGACAATCATAGTAAAGTTAGGCAATGTAAAGAAAGCTTGTATTTTGTAATCAGGTCAACAACGTAATGCATTGTAAAAGCTTTTATGATGAAATGAGAATGTATATTTTCTTAATATATGTTGTTTATCTAAGATGCTTATGAATGTATACCAAAAGTATGTTTTACGTGCGATGAATGACCAACCGTGAGGTGCCCGGGAGCGGGGCCTTACAAGTTGGTATCAGAGCCAAAGTTTAAGTGAAACGGGTAAATTTTCAAAATAACCTAACTTAAACTGAAAATGGGACAGAAAAGGAAGAATGCCATCTGAGTAGCTGCGTGCCATCAGGTATTTCTTAAAGATTAATTGGTATTATGTGCGCATGTTATGTGTTTATATGTTACTGTTAGATTTAGAGACTAATGTAGTCAGGACAGGTAATGCTCGGGGTACGAAGAGTAAAGTAAGTGGCTAATCATAACTGGCCACTGTAATTAGGGACTTACTATACTTGACATAAACTGAGCTATTTCCTTGAATGACCGTGTTAGTATTGAACCTTTCAGTGTGATAGAGAATGGCGGGTATTAGATCTTCTAAAGCCCCGGGGTGGAGGCGGTGGCAGACGTGGTGCTGAACCACGAGCCACAAGAGGAAGACCTAGGGTGGAGAAAGTGGTTCATGAAGAACCCGATACTCCTCATCAGAGGGCGTAGATGAGAGCGCTAATTTGAGAGCCTCGGTAAAGAGGCAGTGGTTGAGGAGGTACATCAGGTCATGCAGACGATCTTACCGTCTGTGGTGACCGAAGTGATTAAGGCTGTCAGGGAAGGTGAAAGAAAAGAGAGGAATAGGGTCCTCAGGAAGACAGGAGCAACAAGAGCTCGAAACGGTTCTATCTGATAATGAAGAAGAAGAGGAGGAGGAGCCGGTACGAGAGACAACACGGGGTTTGTAATTATGGGGCATTCATGAGGTGCAAGCCCCCTACTTTTGATGGTTCTGGCACTGCGGCTGATGCTCACCAATGGGTGAGGGAAATGGAAGCTGTCCTCGATATCAATGATTGGCAGGAGGACAAGAAGGTGAAGTTTGTTACCCACTCTTTTACAGGGTCGGCCTTATGCTGGTGGGACAATATAGTCCAGACCGAGGGTAGCAGGGCCATTGGGAAGATGAAGTGGTCCGAGTTGAAGAGAATGGTGATCGAGGAGTTCAGTCCTCGTCGGAAATGGATAAAATCGAAAGAGAGTTCTTGCAGCTGGAGGCAGGTACGATGACCCACCAACAGTACACCACCAAAGTCAACGAGATGGCGAGAATGGTGCCGGACCAGGTGACGTCGGTGTCTCGAAAGATCAACCGTATATCCAAGGGCTGCCGGCCGACATCCGCACGTACTTGATTACTGCCCACACGAGTACTTTTAGGTCGGCAGTAGATTTGGTTGGGAGACTATACGATGAAAGGGCTAGGGTGGTGAAGGCTGAGAGTGGTAAGAAGGGAGGCGGCGAGAAAAGTTGGCAGGGAAAGAGGTTTGGTCGAGGTGATACCTCGACAAGTAATAAGAAGGCAAGGGTGGATGACCGCCGTGTGGTCATGTCTGGAGTTGGGATGAGGAAGTGTGGCCAATGTGGTAGAGAGCACTCGGGGGAGTGCAAATGGGGATCCCATCTGCTTTAAGTGTGGGAAGACAGGGCATAGGCCAAGGATTGCCGGATGGGCAAGTGTTTTAACTGTGGGGAAAGTGGTCATATGAGCAAAGATTGCAAGAAGCAAGGGCTGAGGGCTCAGGAGAGAAGAAGACGGGAGGAGAAGCACCGAGGGCAAAGGCCAGGGCGTTCACGATGACGCAAGAAGAGGCTAGGACGGACCCTGACATTGTGTCCGGTACTTTTCTGGTGAACCAAACCTTAGCCTCTGTATTATTTGATACGGGTGCCAGTAGGAGTTTTATTTCTGCTACTTTGTGCCCAAACTGCCTGTTAGTCGTAGACGTGTAGATAACCGTTTGACGTAGAGACTGCTATAGGTAAAACTACCAGGATTTCCGTGGTGATAGAGGGTTGTGACGTAGAATTAGAGAGCCATAAATTTCCGGTTAGACCGTTTGCGATGACTTTGGGTGGTTTTGATTTGGTGCTTGGGATGGATTGGTTGGCGGACTTTGAGGCGAATATAGTGTGTCAAAAGAAGATGATTTGTTTGACAACGCCTGATGGAAATTCGGTAACTGTTTATGGGGATCGGGTCATGACAATTCCGAAGGTGATCTCAATGGCGGTGGCGGGAAAATGTATGAGGCGTGGGTGCAGCGCCTACTTATGTTATGTGAAAGATGTGGAAACGCCAACACCACGACTATCTGATGTTCCGGTTGTGCGTGATTTTCCAGACGTATTCCCGAAAAATTTATCGGGATTGCCACAGACAGAGAGATCGAGTTCCAGATTGACCTGATACCGGGTGCTCAACCTGTCCCCAAGGCACCGTATCGATTGGCCCCGACGGAAATGAAAGAGTGATGGAGTAGTTGCAAGAGCTATTGGATAAGGGGTTTATTAGACCGAGTATCTCACCTTGGGGTGCTCCGGTCCTGTTTGTGAAGAAGAAGGACGATAGTATGAGGATGTGGCATCGACTACCGTGAGTGAACAAGTTGACGGTGAAGAACAGATAACCCTTGCCAAGATCGATGATTTATTGATCAACTTCAGGCGCCGTTGGTTTTCACGAATAGATCTTCGATCGGGCTACCATCAACTGAAAGTGAAGGAGCAAGACATTCCTAAAACAGCCTTTCGTACGCGCTATGGTCATTATGAGTTTCTAGTATGTCTTTTGGTTTGACCAATGCGCACGCTGCTTTATGGATTTGATGAATCGAGTGTGTCGGTCGATGCTGGATAAATCAGTGATTGTGTTTATCGATGATATACTGATTTACTCCAGGAGCGAAGACGAGCATGCCGGCCACATTCGGGAGGTTTGGAGACCTTGAGGAAGGAGAAACTGTATGCTAAGTCTCCAAGTGTGCTTTTTGGTTACGCGAGGTGCAATTTCTGGGTCACGTGGTAAATGCAAAAGGATAATGGTGGACCCAGGTAAGGTTGAGGCCGTGATGCCAATGGAGTCACCAAAGACGCCATCCGAGATCGCACGCGCTTCTTGGGGTTGGCGGGCTACTATAGAAGATTTATTCAAGACTTTCCAAGATAGCCTCGCCTTTGACAAAATTGACTCGCAAGGACGTAAGGTTCGTGTGGGGTCGAGAACAGGAGGATGCCTTTGAGGAGTTGAAGACAAGACTGACACAGCTCCGTCCAGACATAGCCCAAGGGAAATGAAGACTTAGTGGTCTATTCGGATGCATCTTACTCTGGGCTAGGTTGCGTATTGATGCAACGCGGAAGAGTGATAGCCTATGCGTCTCGACAACTGAAGACCCACGAAGTCAACTATCCCACGCACGATCTAGAGCTAGCTGCGATGGTTTTCGCGTGAAGATTTGGCGGCACTATCTATAACGGGACGAAGTGTACCATCTTCACGAACCACAAAGCTTGAAGTACTTCTTCGAGCAGAAGGATCTAAACATGAGGCAAAGGCGGTGGTTAGAGCTGATAAAAGACTATGATTGCGAGATCCACTACTATCGGGCAAAGCCAACGTGGTGGCGGATGCCCTTAGCCGAAAGGAGAGGCCCGAGCCGATTCGGGTGAAGGCTTATCAGCTAATTATGACCTCTGATGTGATGACGCAGGTTAAGGAGTTCCAAGACGAGGCTTTGAAAGAAGATCGTCTTAACTCCGAAAGAATGAGAGGTCTAGTTACAGAACTGGGTGAGAACACTCTGGGTGTTAACCCGATTTGGGCGAATGTGGATTCCTCGATATGGGGATCTACGTGAAAAGATCATGGATGAGGCCCATAAGACTCGATATTCCATTCACCCCGGTGCTACCAAGATGTACCAAGACATGAAGAAAGATTATTGGTGGCCGGGTATGAAGCGAGATGTGGGAATATGTGAGGAAGTGCCTGACTTGTTTACAAGTAAAGGCAGAACACCAGAAACCTTACGGGAAGATCCAACCGTTGGATATACCCGGTGGAAGTAAGAGCACACCTCACCATGGATTTCATCACGAAGCTACCACGTACCCCGAAAAGGTATGATGCTATATGGGTGATAATTGATCGTTTGACGAAAAGAGCGCCCACTTCCTACCGATCCACAACGTATTCATCTGAAAGATTGGCGGATCTATTCATCAAAGAAATCATAGCTCGTCATGGCGTGCCGGTGTCCATCGTGTCTGATCGTAACACCCGTTTACATCGAAATTTTGGAAGAGATTCCATGATGCGATGGGGACGAGACTACATATCAGCACAGCTTATCACCCTCAACGGACGGCAGTCTGAGAGGACGATCCAGATACTCGAAGACATGCTTCGGGCGTGCGTGATCAATTTTGGAGGAAGTTGGGATGATACCTTACCGTTAGCAGAATTCTCGTATAATAACAGTTATCATGCCAGCATCGGCATCCACACCTTACGAGATGCTGTACGGTAGGAAATGTAGGACGCCCGTATGTTGGGGAGACATTGGGCAGAAGGAACTGGAGTGTCGAAGTGGTTGAAGCAACGACTGAGAAGTTAGAAAAGATCAAAGCCTTCATGAAGGCGGCAAAAGATAGGCAAAAGTCGTATGCGGATAAGAGGCGGAGACCGATAGAGTTCAAGGTTTGGTGACCGAGTCATGTTGAAGGTCTCGCCCTGGAAAGGCATTATCCTATTTAGAAAACGAGGTAAGCTAAGCCCGAGATATATAGGACCTTTCCGAATCATCGCACGAGTAGGAGAGGTAGCCTATCGGCTTGAATTGCCAGATGAGTTAAGTGGAATTCATCCCACGTTCCATGTATCTCTTCTGAGAAAGTGCTTAGCTGATGAAGATATGATTGTTCCACTGGAGGATATGAAGTAGACGAACGGCTCAATTACGTAGAGCAACCAGTGGCAATCATTGATCGTAAGGAAAAGAAGTTAAGAAATAAAGTGGTTCCTCTTGTGCGTGTACAGTGGAAGCACAGAAAGGGATCTGAGTCTACGTGGGAGACTGAGAGGAAATGAGACAACATTACCCACATCTATTCGAGAAATGACAGGTTTCGGGGACGAAACCTTTATAACAGGGTGGACTTGTAACACCCGAAATTTTGATTAGATAAAGAGAAACATAAGAAGAAAAGAAAGAAAGAATTTGGGAAGGGAAGGAAAAGAAAAGAAAAGTAGAAGGGGTTTTGTGTAAAAAGTACAAAGAAAAGAAATATCTGATATACATAGGGAAGGCTGCCCATTTTTTCCCTCACAATCCCATTCAACGAAAGTTTTAGAGAGAGAAAGAGCAGACTACGAGTTTTGAAGGGAGAACAAGAAGAAGAAGAAGACGAATTCGAGGTACTGGGTTCCACGGCGACTGATTTTGAAGAAGCCATACCCAGCAACACAATGTGAGTTCTAAGACCCTTCTTTTACATTTTTGAACGATTTTGGGGTTGGAACACATCTTAAACTGTTTTCAAGTTTCGGTGTTTTAACTCGTGTATGTATTGTATGTATACGTGTATACGATCTGTTCGGGACGCTGGTGTGAACGTTTCAGAACAGACATTATAGTCCACGCATGAATATTCATAGGTATACTGTTACGGTATGCGCTAGAATGGTATACATGAGGTTAGGTGAATCTAGATGCATAATATGATGATTCTGTGCTTTAGAGATGTTAAGATGATGAATGAGTTATGAGAATGGTTGAGTTGCAGGTTGCCACGCTCAACCGCATTGCTCAATGCGGACTGCCAAGGCAAAGATGGCTAAGGTGGTCATCCGCATTAGCCAATGCGAATGACCAAGCGAATGCGGTCAAGGCAGTGAGCCGCATTGACAATGCGGAAGACTAAAGAAATACGGACCAGACATTACATCATCCGCATTGTTCTAATGGAATGAAATGGCCAAGGCATCTCACCCGCATTGACTAATACGGACGACCTATGAAATGCGGTAAGGCAATTGCCAACCGCATTGACCAATGCGGACAAGTGCATGAAATGCGGCTAAGGTATTACTCATCCGCATTGAACAATGCGGATGGTCAGACAAATGCGGATGAGTCAGAATGAGAAATGCGGATATAAGTTTAGCAAGACCTGACTTATTTGGGTAAACGAGTAACATAGGCATGATGATGATGATGATGATGTTGCACGGGTATACCTGTTGTATACTATATATGTATGATGCCTTGTATGATGATGAATGATGTTATGTGTATGTTCCTTATGATTATGTATGTTTATCTTTCTGAAACTTTACGAATTATGGAAATGAACGAATGAAGTATTATGTAACGTAAAGTGAAAGATAATGAAAGAGGAACATAATGATGAATGCATGTATTAACGAATGAATGAAAAGAAAGATGATGATGAATACATGCATTAATGAATGAACGAATTAAGTCTTGCAAGCATTGAATAATGCGATTGGTCTTTCTTTGTGATTGACCATGGTCATGGTACCTCTACCGCTTACCTACTAGTACTGTGGCATACGTTTGTTGTTCATTGGTTGACTTCTGCCCATTAGCTAAGACTGATCGGGGTATAGCATATGGTATTGGTACAAAAACCTTTCAATGTGCAAGCGAAGATGAAACTGGATCCTTGTTATTCGACCACAGTAATCATAGCCGAGTGCTATGAAGTGGGTAAAGCGTGACAGGATCCATATGAGAATATAAAGATGATGATGTGTAACGAATGATGAAGATAATAATAAATATATCTCTGTGTATGTATGATGTATGATCTCGAGAAAGAATAGTTTTGATGAAAACGAAGTATATTTATTATAAAACTAGAACTCACTCAGCAACGCTGACTTTTTATGTGTTTCCAGTTGGCAGGTAGTGTTGCTGGGGATGGCACGAGGCGACTACTCAGCTCTTTTGGGATGGCATTCTCCTTTTGATAATGCTGCCACGCAATAGGATGCGGGCTCATAATGCATGCAACACATTATGTTGCATGCAAGTGTCAAGTGTTCCTTGAGGATCCCGATAAACAGGATTATTTAAGGACCCTTCCTTAAAGATTCTGATAAACGGGATTACTTAAGGAACCTTTTTTATGATGAAAATCATAAAGTGTCTATACTAGAGGTCACTATATATTACCCTATGATTGTTGAGGATTCACATAAACGGATTAGTTAAGAAATCCTCGGTTTATATGCTTCCGCGACAATCATAGTAAAGTTAGGCAATGTAAAGAAAGCTTGTATTTTGTAATCAGGTCAACAATGTAATGCATTGTAAAAGCTTTTATGATGAAATGAGAATGTATTTCTTATTAATTCCGTTGCGTTATTTTACTTAATATATGTTGTTTATCTAAGATGCTTATGAATGTATACCAAAAGTATGTTTTACGTGCGATGAATGACCAACCGTGAGGTGCCCGGGAGCGGGGCCTTACAATTATAACGTTGATTAACTTATAATTATGGGCGTCTTAATATATTCGAAATCAAGAACGAAATAAAATATAAACAAAATATGATTTCTAGAATCTAGCTTCTTTTCTATATAAATATTAAATAGTTTAATACATTTCATATTTAATTTATTGTGTATCTTTTCCAAATTTAATGCATGTTTTTTTTTCTTAGGTAATTATGATTTATGAATAAGTCTAAACTAGATTTAAACATCCGTGCTCCGTCACTGGATTTGAAAATACGGATAAAAATAAACAGGTTATAACGGTATATATACAATTTAAGAATTAAGAATTCATGACAATGTGTGAAATAAACGTTATAGAACACAAGTACCAGTTTAAAATTAAATTATCACGATCTGTAAGCACAAAAATACTATTTTGTTGTGAAAATGAACATCAAAAAACGAAATGTAATTTAAAGAGAGGCGCAAACAATGTATTTAATAAACGTATTTGAGTATCGAGTGTAAAACTAAACAAAATAAGTGTTAAAAATATAATAAATAGTAAAAAGAAATTTAAAAGGATAGAATTGCAGCTAGTAATTTAAAGAGAGGCGCAACAATGTATTTAATAAACGTATTTGAGTATCGAGTGTAAAACTAAACAAAATAAGTTTTAAAAATATAATAAATAGTAAAAAGAAATTTAAAAGGATAGAATTGTAGCTGTGGGAAAAAAATTATAATTAACAAATTTAAAATTAAATATTTTTCAGTATACAATTATCCATTATTCCTTTTTGCAAAGTTCTTATTAAACAAAATAACAACAATGAAACCTTAAGTACAAAAGCTATAAATGAGAATGTTGATTTTGGGAGCTGACCGACTAAAATTAACGCGTAATTGAGTGTCTCGATAAAATATTAAAATTAAGTGGGAGATGAAAAAAACAAAACTAAAATTAAAATCGGTTTCGAACCCAAGTGTCTTCGGTTACTCACCAACGATCTAACCAAATCATCTACCGCACCAAGTGAGTTAGATAAATGAATCTAGATATTTAAATAAGACAAAATCTAGTAATAAAAAATAATATTTTTATTGTGCACACCGACATGTTGTTTTAATAGGTATAATAATATCTATATAAAATGTTAAAATAGTATTTGCTTAAAATGTTATATTATAGCCTGAGATAATTATTGCTAGCACTACAAAAAAGTGAGTCTATAGCAACGAAAAAATGACACCTTATAGAAACGACAAGTCGTCGCTACAGACCATTTTGATTTATAGCCATGACATGTCGTCACTATAGGTTTTGTCCCAACAAATTAGTTGTAATAAGTAAAAAAGTCATCGGGATAGACTTTGTCGGCAAAAATTTGGCTATAGAAACGACATGTCGACCCTATAAGTGTCGTGGTTTCTGAAATTAACGAATAAAAAAATTATTTTAAAAATAAATACTATCTATAGCGACGATATGTCGTCGCTATAGATGCAGTCTATCGTGACGTAAGTCGTCGCTATAGAGTCTATTTATTTTTTAAAAAATTTTATATACTGTTTATAGCGACGATATGTCGTCGCTATTGATATTTTTTTGCATGAACCTAAATTTTTTTATAAGATTTTAACAAACAGATAATTAATACAAATTTAACAAACGTATAATCAATGCAAATTTCATTCAAGTTTAACGCACAAATAATTCATACAACTTCAAATTAGTTTAAAGTTACATAAAATCTAATAAAAATACAAACTCTAATAGCCACCAGGTGGTCGTTGCTACTGCCAGTAACGTATCATTTCCATCTGCTTTTGGAGCAGTCGTTGCATCTCTTGTATTTGTTGTTGAATTTGTTGTTGTTATTGTATAGTTTCTTCATTTTGTTGTTGTTATTGTATAGTTTCTTCATTTTATTGTTGTTATTATATAGTTTCGTCATTTTGTTGTTGTTGTTGTCTAAGTTCTTGTCTATGTTCTGTGACTTCATCTTGCAAACGTTATGTTGGAGGTTGTGAGCTAGACAAATCAGGGGTGGGATGTCTCACCATGCGACCAACACCTCGTATATGCCATCGCCTTTGACTTAAGGCACTCTTAATGCATTGAATTTCATCAACAGAAAATGAGTCTCTACCGGTCTCTCTAGAGGATCTCGTATACTCCTCTTGAATTCGTTCATACATTAAACATATTAAAAATATTAATTCAAATGGGTCAGTTTGACCCAAACACACTTAAAAATACTAGAATCGCTTAAAATAGGTCATTTTGACCCAACATACTTAAACATACTAAAATCATACAAAAGTTAGTTCAAATGGGTCATTTTGACCCAAACACACTTAAACATACTAGAATCAATCAAAAGTTAGTTCAAATGGGTCATTTTAACTCAAACACACTTAAACATACTAGAATCATACAAAAGTTAGTTGAAATGAGTAATTTTGACTCAAACACACTTAAACATACTAGAATCACACAAAAGTTAGTTCAAATGGGTCATTTTGACCCAAACACACTTAAACATACTAGAATCAATCAAAAGTTAGTTCAAATGGGTCATTTTGATTCAAACACACTTAAATAACTAGAATCGCTTAAAATGGGTCATTTTGATCCAAACACACTTAAACATACTGGAATCATACAAAAGTTAGTTCAAATGGGTCATTTTGACCCAAACACATCTAAACATATTAGAATCGATCAAAAGTTAGTTCAAATGAGTTATTTTGACTCAAACACACTTAAACATACTAGAATCATACAAAAGTTAGTTCAAATGGATCATTTTGTCATGTCACACCCTCGCTTATAGCGGAAACACGAGGATGCGACGGACGAGATCGTCATAACACTTGGTATAATTAAGAGACATATTATATGCAAAATCCTCGTGTCATGACGTCGCCCGACACAATAGTGACTTGTGTCGTGGTTAGTCAGTTCCACGACTATCATAGTCTTATTGATTACAAATCCAAATTACACAGAGTTCACAAATGAAAACAAATGATATATAATACATATGCAAATCTATTGAAATCCTGAGGGTCTCTGCTAAGGCATCTGCTCTAGCTATCGTCTTTGATTATGTTCACCTGAAAAGATATGCTCAAAAATGTCAACACATAATGTTGGTGAGTTTCGCAGGTTTAAATTGAAAACATGTAATTGATGCTGTATAGAATTTGATATGAAATCATACTGCAAGCACAAACCACATAACATGTGTTTAAGACAACCAAACCTAATGACGTTATGCATATAAATCTGCCGGAATATATTCACCCTTGGCCGGATTGCTGGCAGCTGTGTTGGTAACTCGCAATTTACCAATCGTCGAAGGGTGGGGGTGTCAACCCAGTAGTACTACCAATATCTAACCGTTGGTTCCCAAACCCGGGAATTAATGGTTGTAAGAATCATAGAATAACACCATGTATGCATGCAAAACAGTATCACATTGATTCCAAGTATAGAATATAGAATGTACAACATTAAAAACGGGCGAGCATACTCTTCCCCCAATTGATTGAAAACATTGAAAACTTGTATACGCATAAAAAGGGGCCACGAAACTCACCTTGAATTGATGTAATGCACAAAGACTTCATAGAATCAAGCAATGCACGTTCAGATACGATCAATACCTATTATTGATTATAACTAATCCTTTAAAACATACTCAGTGTGAATAGATATGTTTGATTGAATTCGAGTCGGTTCGGTTTGATGCCCATGATTAGTTATATATATATTTGGGTTTGATTATGAACTTAGTGATGTTAAGGTTTGACATCTGCTAATGTTTTAAATATATTTCGTATATATTTTCTTTGTAATCCTTTGAAATAAATATTATTTACCTTATACTTCGATAATAATTTATTAATTCGAGTATATAAAAATATAACACGAATCTACATTTGTAATTAATTTGTATATAATTTCTATGATTTTTGTGTTTATTTCATAATTAAACACGATTTGATGTCTATTTTTATAAAAATAATTAATTATATTATTTATAAATAATATTTTATAATGATTTTTAAGGTTTTTAAATAAAATAAATTTACAGAAAATAATTTTGTGAGATATTAAAATAAAGGAAGTTTATAAAATTTATTTTATAATTTTTAGGAATTTTTGTATAATTTTTGGAAGCTTAAAAAGCTTAAAAAAATAAATGCATTGGCCCGGGGTCGAACCCGGGACCTCACTGTAAAAGGCATGTACCGAACCGCTGAACCAAGGCCTTAGCCGCGATAATCGTTGGTTCCAATTGTTTTTAAGCCAACCTAACCTGTTACCCCCAAATTCAACCGAAACCCTAATTTTGATTTCACTAAAATTGAACATGAATTCAATCATGTTTGTAGTTGAAATCATGGGGCTTTTGATTCCCATGTATAAACGAGTGCATTGATGCATTTAATTACCTGATTCGAAATTGAATTGATGATAAATCAGATAAGAACAAGCCGCGACTAGGTTGAATTTGATTCGATACCCAATTGCTGATATTAATCAAATGGATCGCACAGGCACTTTCTAATGATGCTTAGGATTGAAAGCCCTATGTTAATTGCAGTGTATATAGGTCGGAGGGTGATGATCGATTGAGTTGCAGGTTCGACGAAGGGGAGGATCGATTTCAGGGTGTTTAAGTGTTTGTGATTAGGATTGCTGATTGCTTCGGTTTATAGGTTGATAAGGTTCGATTTGCTTGAATCATTTTGATTAAAGTGATGTGTAAGTGGGTTAATTAGCCGTTTGATTTGGTCGGGAATAAAGTGGAAAGATTATTACCGTTTAATCGATCGTTAAACGCGTTTTGTGTGCGTGTTGAGTTCGAATCTTGTTCACGAGGCGATGTGGTGTATTTGGAGCTGTTAAAATTTAGTTTTCAATCGGTTTCGATGGTCGCCGGCGTTTGGCCGGAGCTTGGCCGGACCGGCGCCGGAAAAACGAATGGAAATGGGCGGGGGGTTGATTTTGTAATTTGGGAATTTACATTTTTAGTCCCTGCAGTTTAATAGTTATTATTTTATGTTTTTAAACTTCTTTTGAAGTTTCAGAAATAACAGAATGCCCCCTGAACTTTATTATTTGTTATTATTATTATTATTACTATTATTATTATTATTATTATTATTATTATTATTATTATTATTATTATTATTATTATTATTATTATTATTATTATATTATTATTATTATTGTAATTATTGGAACGTATTGAACTTAATCGTTTATAAAAGTACAGGATGTTATCCGTTGATCAAGTAAAAGGCCAGCAATGATAACGTGATAACTTGAAGGCCAGCAATGATAGGAGAGGTTATCCGTTGGAATTTAAGAATTCCAAACGTCACCATCTGAAACGACCTTAACGCAAACCTTGTGAATATGTATTTCTACTTTGACCAACCATCGGTCTAAGAATAATACGCTATGCGAAGATCTTGGAATGGGTTCCCAATGATGGTTAAAAATATTATTAAGACAGAAAATGAATCAATCATTTAGAATAACGATTGATGTTTTAACGTCATACCACGGTATACGAATATTTGAAATAGATGTAGGTTAATTTCTCGACGTTGTGAGATAATGGGTTTGCTATTACGTAAAGATTAGTCTGAACCTTTCCTTGGTGGGTAAACTTGATAGCATTGCTGATCAAGTGGGTGAGAATTTGTCTAATCAGTAAAACATCACCAATGACCCCCACTGGGACATCACCTCTTCTTGGCCTAAATTTTATGGCCTCCAACCTCATAACTCCTGACTCAACTTTGGAAAAGTCGAGGATGTCACTAATAAGTTGAAGGACTAGATCACCAGAAGACAACATGACACTCAAAAGTTGTTTCTGATCTTTATCAGGTTTTGTTGTTGATAGAATTTCTGCCATGCAACGACCCCTGATAATGGAGATCTTATCTCGTGTGACATGGTTGCTAGCATTTGTTTTGCTCTCATCGTTTCCTCTGTAATATGAATAGTTTTATTAAGTTCTGTCTTTTTGGCCTTCTGCACAGCTATTTCTTCCCTTAGTTTTGCCATCTTTTCTCTCTTTTTCACCTGATCAGTGATTATCATGCCCATGTAATCAACACCAAATTTTCTCCCCATCTTTGCTGAACACGGGTTCAACATATATTAAGAATGTTTTGGCTCCAAATAACTCAGTCTTAAAAGTAATTCCTCTCTTTGCTGGCAACTCTCTCCAGAACTTCTCTTTTAAAGTCTTGTTGTTCAAATCCAAGATAGAATTTTAATGATTTTCAAGGTTAAGGACTCAAAGCGAATCTAGAAGTGACGCAAACAATAGAAAAAGTATTTGTAAACATGTTTTGCAAGGTAGCAATATCTAAGTAAGTTTACATACGCAGTTCAACAAACCATGAGTTCAGCTGAGAACATTTACATGACTAGAAAGTCACGTTCATAAATTGATAATATCTTCAGCAGAGGGATTGTTTAGGAAGACTACCATCACACAATCACGTTTTGATGATAACTTCAAAATGAAAATCGATAGATAAGGAATAAATATTTCCATATAGCTAGGTCAAAATATGAGGATAAAGGGAGGGAAACCGATTTAAGAATTTTAAGTGCTCCAAGCTTGGAATCAAAATCAACTTAATATGATCGGGTCTCCTTTCAGGTTCAGATATCATGCTTTGGCTTGATAGGTCGAATCACCAACATTGGTTCACCCTTCAAGTTACTTCATGCTTCTTGTCACTTGATTACAACCATGGTAAGTTGATGACCAAGAATTGAGATTAGTCATCAAGGTATGGAATTCATGCATAGCTTGCTAATAACAAGAAAATAACCGAAGGTTGACATTTGTCACCAAAATACGGGTTTCGATCCTATTTTGGTGAGATCATGTCATTTGTGAAATGTAAGTTCCAATGAGAATAATTGAAGTCAATCCTCAAGATAAGGAAGTCACCCTAATCCAGAAGATGAAATTTCACAAAACAACAAATGGGAAACCATTTATCGAACTAGAGATTCATCAAGGTAAGGGAATCTCCCCTGCTTTGATGAGATTCCCTTACTTTGATGAGATAGAATCATTTAAGAGATACGAGTGTTCTTAGTCATAGGTTGACTTGCAAACTCTTGCATTTCCTACGGTGCAAGCAGTATGAAGTTTGGCTTAACGATAAAAGGAAAATTAATGTCAATTAGGAATTCGGAAACTTTCTAGTTTTATCAGTGTAACAAAGGAAAGATCATGCTAACAAGCTTAAGATCAAAGTTTGATATGGTGTTCAAATCTTGAATAATTTAAATCAGAAAGACGAAGTCAAGGGCAAGAAATGATTCGATATCACAATGAGGTGTGATCATTCGATTCATAATCGAAGGGAATATACGGACTTCTCAGGATAGTACCTTAATGACAAGGCAAAAATAATGATATACATTTCATCATTATAAATCCTAAGGTTTCAAGCACGTTCAAATACCCAAGTAACACCCCAAATAAGCAAATACTCATAGTCTAGATGGGTCTAAACATAAAGCACGAAGTAACTAGAGATGACTTTTCCCAGTCGTTATTTCTCCATCAGTGCCCGAGTGTCGTCAGTCCTGGTCGTCATCACTGCTGGAGGAACTAGAGAGACTCGGGGGTAGGTCGGGATAGTTGCCCCCTAAGTTGGTCTCGTCGGCGGGCGGCCAGATCCTAATCCGGTTTGCCGGGAACCCTCTAATTCGAGACGTCCGTCTCACGGTTCCTCCGTTGTTCACTTGTTGGGGTCTTGCCTCAGGGGCATACCTTGTAACTGTAGATGCTATGGGAACTACAGGTGTAGCAGGGTTAGGTTCCACAGGATTAATCGGTGCCGTGGCGACAGCAGGTAGAGTGTGCACTACAGGGTCTATGGTTTCTGCCTCTTCAAATGAGTCTGGTACATCAAGCATCACCTCCTCAGGGTTAGATTTTGTATTAGAAGATGTTTGCACTAAATATGCTAAGATAACCTTTTCAGGCTTCGATTCATTTTCAGGAGAAGTAATAGAAGGGCTGATAGAAGGCATCCTGAAATATCGTTAAGATATTTTATGTGATTTGAGGTAATATGAGCTATACAGCATGAAAATGACAATCAGAGATTTGGCCTAATAACAATGAGATGTTCCGAGTGTAATCGTTTGATTTGTAAATCAAAGCGAGTACGTCGACTAATCACAACATTAAGTCAACCACAACTTTGTTGAAGACATGCGTTCCGTTAAGCAGATACTCATCCCACTCTTCCAACCTTGCATGTATTGGGTGGTGAGGCACAGACTTTGATGAGATTTTGAAAACCACGAATATCGATTCAAAGCTCATTTTGAAAATTATTCGATTTAGACACACAATGCCTTGACTATGTTTTAAGATTTGTGTGTGCTTTGATAGGAATCAAAGTATAAAAAGAATCACATATGGTTCTACTCATCAAGTTTCAATGATCCATGCTTCGGTCCATCAAGTGTATATAGGTCGGAGGGTGATGATCGATTGAGTTGCAGGTTCGACGAAAGGGAGGATCGATTTCAGGGTGTTTAAGTGTTTGTGATTAGGATTGCTGATTGCTTTCGGTTTGTAGGTTGATAAGGTTCGATTTGCTTGAATCATTTTGATTAAAGTGATGTGTAAGTGGGTTAATTATCCGTTTGATTTGTTCAGGAATAAAGTGGAAAGATTATTACAGTTTAATCGGCCGTTAAACGCGTTTTGTGTGCGTGTTGAGTTCGAATCTTGTTCACGAGGCGATTTGGTGTATTTGGAGCTGTTAAAATTTAGTTTTTAATCGGTTTCGATGGTCGCCGGCGTTTGGCCGGAGTTTGGCCGGACCGGCGCCGGAAAAACGAAGGGAAATAGGCGGGGGGTTGATTTTTTAATTTGGGAATTTACATTTTTAGTCCCTGCAGTTTAATAGTTATTATTTTATGTTTCTAAACTTCTTTTGAAGTTTCAGAAATAACAGAATGCCCCCTGGACTTTATTATTTGTTATTATTATTATTATTACTATTATTATTGTTATTATTATTATTATTATTATTATTATTATTATTATTATTATTATTATTATTATTATTATTATTTTTGTAATTATTGGAACGTATTGAACTTAATCGTTTATAAAAGTACGGGATGTTACATGTCACATCCTGGCGGAAGCGTGAACGCTAAGGATGGAATGTGACTAGCTTTTATCAGAGTGCATTATTTATAGAAAAATAAACACAATCATAATATATAGAAACATAACATAGACATGCTTTTATTAATAATAGAGGAATTACATCTTTTACATAGGTTACAAAAGTAGATGTAATTTGTTTATAACTAGATCACAACATGTCTAGAACCTATGAAAATGAGCGTCAACATACACACTCCCGTCAACTATATTGACGGTCAGCGTGACGCAGACCCTCCCAACTACTTCACCCCATCCATTATGAACTTCAAAGCTGAAATCAAACGAATTACTCATTTCCTGAAAAAGTACACTTAAACCAGTCAACAAAAATGTTGGTGAGAACATAGGTTTATAGCCAGACAAATATTTTGTTGATGTATCAATTACAACCAAACCTGCTCACAACATAATCATACTGTCACGAAATAATTCGCAAAATCAGATAATATTACATCCTAACCCCCATTCGGTTAGATGCAGGAAAATAGTAGCAACCCTCATCCGGTTGGTACAAATATTCTCCTAAGTAGCGCTACTAATATTATCGGACGGTTCCTCATCCGAACTAATGGTTGTATCGCAAATGACAGTAAGCAACAAAAATATTTTCAAAAATAATACATCAACCCAAACAGTATACTTTTCCCCCCAAAACTTTATTGAATACCAAACGGTTGAAATGGGGCTATGAATTCACCGTGTCTTCCAACTTGAACCTATAAAATAGTTCACAGTATCAGACAATATTTTCTTTAAAATTTTCAGAATCTCAGATGGAAGTATCTTTTGGAAGTTCTACCAATAATGTTGTTACAAAAATTCCCGACAAATTATTTATACATAATTTGCTCAAAATTAGTACAAATTCCACATAAATCATCAAAATTATCTACGGTTATCCATAAATCACTAAAAATTCATAGAATTTTATTCAACAGTTAGTATCATCTCATAATTTTTATAGTATTTAACACAAATCAGATTATTTTCTGTAATTTTTATAATATTCCCATAATTGGTTAAAAATAGCTTCTGTCCTTGAAAAATTCCCACAATTTTAGAGACGGCTTCGTATACAAAAAAATATCATATAATTATATCAAGGTCCAAATCATACTAGGTCAGATTCTGTAATTTTCACAATAATCTCAATATTTAGGAAAAATATTTATACTGCTCCAAAAATTATGAAACTTATATATTCTGTAGTATCAGATTTAGTATCACATATATGATTTTCTTAGAATTTATTATTCACTTTAATTATTTATTATGATTTATTTACTATAGAAGACATAAAAATTTGTATCCTAATTATAATAAGGAATAAAATTATGAAATAATTCCAGAGGCTTTTATACCTCAAAAGAATCATCCTGTGATTTTATCAGAATTTTGTCGAATTTATTTCTATTTTTGATATTTTCTTCTATTTTTCATTATAAAATAACTTATATAAATTATTTACTTATCAAAACTTTGTCAAAGTTTCTAGATCAATATTTCAGTATAAAAATGAGAATTTTTTAATGTTTATTCCCACAATTTCATTTATTTAATACTTATTTTATTTTTGTTAAATAATTACAAGATTTAACTTTGTAAATTCAAAATATATCTTTTTATCATAAGTTTCTGAGTTTTTGCAACTCATCACTTATGATTCATGAACTAAAAACTTTCAAAATTGGTTTTGATGTTTGAACAGCTATTAATATATATATATATATATATATATATATATATATATATATATGTTTTGTAACATATATGTAACAAGAATTATTTTATAACCTTGTGATGATGATCTTGATGGTATGCTTGTTCCTTGAACCCGAGAGACAGCCTTGGAGGTGGTGGATGATGATGGCAGGTGATGGTGGTGCGTGGTTGTGTTTGTTTGTTGCTTGTTGTTATTGTTTGTTGTCGGGTGTTGTTGTTGGTTGTTGTTTTAAGTGAAACCGAGAGTGGGAAGGCAGTGGATGGTGGTGATGTTGGTGAAGTAAACCGAGGGTGAGAGGGAGAGATAAGGTGTTGTGTTGTACAGAGAGAGAACAAAGGTGAGATGTTTGCGGTTGGGGTTTCTCCGATGGTTTCTTATTGTGCTTAAAGGAATCATAGGGTAGCCTAGGGAGTCACATGGGGAGGTCGCAGTCTCTAAAGGCTTCAACCGAGAGCTTTCCACCTTGCCCCCTTATGTAATTATGGTGGTAATATGGTGGCGGTTTTGTGGTGTGTGAATGCAAGAAAAACCGGGTGCATGGGTGGCGGTTTGGGGAGGAAGTAAGGTGGAATAAGATTGTTTAGTCACATGGATGACTAGGTGGTAGGTTAGGATGGTATGGTGGCGGGTTGGTGGTGATAGTAAGGTATGTGGTGGCGGTTTCAAGGAGAAAGACTAGATGTTGCATGAAACCGAGGGGCATTGATGGTGGTATGGTGGTTTTTCGGGTAGTAGTGGTTTTGGAGATGTGGTTTCGAGTGGTAGTTGATGGTTTCGGGTGGTACAGTAACTATAGAACCGAGGGTATGGGGTCGTTGGATAAATCATGGGTGGTAATCGGGTGGTATGGTGTTAACCGAGAGTATAGGGTGGTGGTTTGGATGAGGTTAACCAAATGATGGTTTGGTGTTTTTGGTTTTTGATGTTAGTTTAGGTTTTTAAGTTTTGGTTATATATATATATATATATATGTATGTATGTATGTATGTATATGTACTTTTGAATGTATGCATAGGTGACTTTATATAAATAGATTACAATTATACACATATACACAACATATATATGTGTTCATCATATAAATATGTACAAATAAGTAAAGTACATATATACACATATACTAAGTAAATTATATATTGTATACATATTAATCGTACATTTGTACAAATATTCCAAGAAATTTTCCATGTATGCCAACATGCACACGTAAAGTTTTGTATTTATATACATGTAGATGTGAGTTTCGGGTGTATATACATACATGCATACGTAAATTACCAATATATAGGCATGCATGCAAACATGCATACGTATATCAAATATATATACCGAATATAATTCGTGATTGTAACGTAATAATAAAATTTTTCGACGTAATATGTAAAATAATTTTAGGGTTGTCACATTCTTCCCCCGTTAAAAGAATTTCGTCCCGAAATTCAGTGGAGTGTGCTTTAGAAATTTAAATAATTATTATCTCCAAATAAGTGGGGGTACTTCTTCTTGATTTCATCTTCCCTTTCCCAGGTGTATTCTGGTCCTCTTTTTGCATTCCATTTAATTTTCACTATAGGAATTTTACTTCTTCTTAACTTCTTTATTTCTTTTCTCACAATGGCTATTGGTTCTTTCACAAAATGCAGTTTCTTATCTACCTGTATTTCTTGAATTGGTACTTCTAAGGTTTCATTGGTTAGGCATTTCTTGAGATTGGACACATGAAATGTGTTGTGTACTTCACTTAATTCCTGTGGTAATTTCAACTTATATGCTACAGGACCAATTCTATCAATGATTTTGAATGGACCAATGTACCTAGGGTTCAGCTTACTGGATTTTCCAAATCAAAAGATATTTTTAGAGGGTGATATTTTTAGGTAGACTCTGTCTCCAACTTGAAATTCCAATGGTTTTCTCCGTTTGTCTGCATAGCTTTTCTGTCGATCACGAGCTGCTTTCAACCTGTTTTTGATCTCAGTGATTTTATCTGTGGTTTCTTGGATTAGTTCAGGACCTGTGAGTTGTCTATCACCTATTTCATTCCAACATAGAGGTGACCTACATTTTCTTTCGTATAAAGCTTCAAATGGTGCTAACCCAATACTAGAATGATAACTGTTATTGTATGAAAATTCTATTAAAGGTAAGTGACTATCCCAATTTCCACCAAAGTCTATCGCACAAGCTCTTAACATATCTTCTAAAGTTTGTATTGTTCTTTCACTTTGTCCATCAGTTTGTGGATGATATGTTGTACTTAAGTTTACTTGCATCCCTAAGGCTTTTTGTAAAGTTTGCCAGAACCTAGAAGTAAATCTACTATCTCTATCTGATATTATGGATACAGGTATTCCATGTCTGGACATAATTTCTTTAATGTAGATTCTTGCTAATCTCTCAATCTTATAATCTTCTCGGATAGGTAAGAAATGAGCTGACTTAGTTAGTCTATCTACTATAACCCAAATAGTATCGTATCCATTTCTGGTCCTGGGTAACTTAGTTATGAAATCCATTGTAATTTGATCCCATTTCCATTTGGAATTTCTGGTTGCTGCAGATATCCTGAAGGTTTCTGATACTCAGCTTTTATTCTTGAGTAGACATCACACTGTTCCATAAATTCTCCAACTGATCTTTTCATGCCTGGCCACCAGTATTGGCTTTTCAAATCTTTGTACATTTTATTGTTTCCTGGGTGTACAGAATATCTTGACTTATGAGCTTCTTGTAGAACAGTTGTTCTAATCAGGTTGTTGTCGGGTAACCAGATTCTTCCTTTGAATTTCAGTATTCCATCTGCTTCTTCTTTCAAGTCTTTCATTTGTCCTTTCAGTTTTAGTAGATCTTTTTGTTGAGCTTATCATATCTGACTTAATAGATCTGAACGTAGTTCCATTTTCATTGCTCGTACCCGTAAAGGTTTTGTTCTTTCTTTTCTACTTAAAGCATCAGCAACTACATTTGCCTTACCTGGGTGATACTTAATTTCACAGTCATAATCACTTAGTAACTCTACCCATCTTCTTTGCCTCATATTTAACATTTTCTGGTAAAAAATGTGTTGCAAACTTTTATGATCTGTATATATCATACACTTAGTTCCATACAGATAATGTCTCTAAATTTTCAGTGCAAATATTACAGCTCCTAGTTCTAAATCATGGGTGGTATAATTCTTTTTACTACCTCTAAGCTGTCTGGATGCATATGCAATCACCTTATCTTTTTGCATCAAAACACATCCAAAGCCTTGACGAGATGCATCACAATATACTATGAAATTATCTGTTCCTTCTGGTAAAGCTAATACGGGTGCACTACATTACTTACTCTTGAGAAGTTCAAAAGCTTCATTTTGTTTTTCTCCCCACACATACTTTCTATCTTTTTGAGTCAATTCTGTCAATGGTTGAGCTATTTTTGAGAAGTTTTCTATAAATCTTTTGCAATATCCTGCTAAACCTAAGAATTGACGTATTTCGGTTGGGGTTTTTGGAATTTCCTATTTCTTAACTGCCTCTATCTTTGCTGGATCAACCTGAATCCCGTTCTGGTTGACTATGTACCCAAGGAATTGTACTTCCCTTTTCCAAAACTCATATTTGAAAATTTGACATATAACTTTTCTTTTTGTAACAATTCTAGTGTTAACCTTAGGTGCTGTTCGTGGTCTTCCTTGTTCTTAGAATAAATTAAAATATCATCTATGAAGACTATAATAAATTTATCTAAGTAAGATTTACAACTCTATTCATTAGATCCATAAATACTGCTGGAGTGTTGGTTAGCCCAAATGGCATCACAAGGAATTCATAATGGCCATATCTAGTTCTGAATGCAGTCTTAGAAATGTCATCTTCCTGTACCCTTAATTGATGATATCCAGATCTTAAGTCTATTTTTGAGAAATAACTAGATCCCTGTAGTTGGTCAAACAGATCATCAATTCTAGGGAGTGGATACCTATTCTTTATGGTAACCTATTAAGTTCTCTATAATCAATACACATTCTAAAGGTTCCATCTTTCTTTTGACAAACAGAACTGGTGCTCCCCAAGGTGATACACTAGGACGTATGAATCCTTTATCTAATAGTTCCTGTAACTGAGTCATGAGTTCTTTCATCTCAGTTGGTGCTAAACGATAAGGTGCTTTGGCAATAGGGGTTGTTCCTGGTATCAATTCTATTTTAAATTCTACCTGGCGAGGAGGTGGTAATCAGGTAGTTCATCAGGAAAAACATCAGCATATTCATTTATAACAGGAACACTTTTCAAATTTTCCTTATCAAGTTTTGTATCAACTATATGAGCCAAGAAAGCTAAACAATTCTTGTTTAAGCATTTCTGTGCTTTTTCACAAGAAATCAGTTTCACAGTTTGGTTTATCACCATATATGCAGAGAATTTTGTCTTCCTTAATCAAAGGAATCTTAATCATTTTCTTATCACAAATGATTTCAGCATGATTTTGTACTCAACCAATCCATTCCTACTACGATATCAAATCCTCCTAATTTAATAGGTATCAGATTTATATCAAAACAGTATTCATCTAAATTCAAGATGCAATTAGGAATGATTTCATCATCTTTAATTATTTTACCGTAAGCTAATTCTGTCACATAGATGTCATGTAATTTCTCAGATGTTAGACTAAGTGATGGTTTAAAAGTATGTGAAACAAAACTACGAGTTGCTCCTGTATCAAATAATAATTTAGCGTACAGGTTATTGATAAGAAACGCACCCGTGACTACTTCTGGTTCATGACGAGCTTCATCAGCTTGTATCATGAAAGCCCTTCCACGGGGGTTGTTTTGGTTAGCTGGAGCCTTGCCCTTTCGTTGTGGACATTCATTACGGAAATGATTTTCACTTCCACATTGAAAACAGATGGTTTTAGGGTTGGTAGGGTTTTTGCAGTCTCGAGAAATATGTCCCTTCCTTTTGCAGTTATAGCAAACCACTGTCATACAGTTCCCTGTATGATATTTTTGACAAATATTACACTGTGATGGTTTTTCTACTTTCTTCCCCTGAGTTGTTCCCAAAAAGTTTCTTGGTGGAGGTCGGGTTACTCTTTTCTGGGAGCTTTCTCCAAATCTTCTTCCAGGGTGGTTTTCAGTCCATTTTCTTTTCTCTCCTACCTGTTGATGACCTAATGATCCATTCCTGGTCATTTCATCTGTCAGACTTCCTGACAGGATTACTGCTTCCTGGAAGGTTTTGGTTCTAGCAGATTTCACTAGTCCTCTTATTTGTAGCACTAATCCCCAAATATACCTTCCTATCCGTTTTGATTCCGGGGTTATCAGATATGGTACTAACCTGGATAGTTTATTATACCTATCAGTATATTCCCGGTGTGCAGACCCTTTCATCTCTAGTGCTAAGAATTCAGTCTCTAGTTTTTCTATTTCATTATATGGGCAGTATTTTTCTACCACTAGATTTCTAAATTCTTCCCAACTCAGCTTATTCATAACGTTTCTACCCCTAGTGTGTACCTCTATTTTCCACCAGGATTGTGCTTCTCCTTTAAGGGAATGGGAAGCAAACAGTGTCTCGAAGTTTTCAGCACAGTTGCTGATTTCCAGGACTCCTTCCATGTCGTCTAGCTATCTCAAAGCTTGTACAGCTCCACCTTTTCCATCAAATTCCCGAGGTCTACAGGACATAAAGGTTTTGTAGGTGCATCCCTTTGAAATTCCATTTAGAATCTCTTCTTCCTGTCGTTCTTCCATATTCATGTTTTCAGGCCCTGCTGGTGGGTTTGAGGTAGTTCCAAAATTCAGATTTTGTTGGAGTTGGGTAATTAAGGTAGGTAGGGTAGCTTCCAGTTGTTGGGCTACTATCTGAGATATTCTATCATTCTCAGTTGTATCAGGGTTCACGGGTGTTTCTTCCCCAAGTCTGGTCCTGGGTCGTCCCACTCGAGCTGTTCTCCTGACAGGCTGAGTGTTTCTTTTTGGCGGCATGATTCACTATAGTGAATTTCAATGTTAGTATCACAAATAATTATCTTAACGCAAAATTTATTTATCAAATAAACATGTTGACACAAAAGTACATATATCGATTAAGCTCTTATTTCTTTTATTCCAAAGAGTTAGACTATAGGCTTTTAGTTCCTACTGAGCCATTTCCATATCCTGGTTAAAATACTTCTCTTGGGTGTCTTGAGCTTTTTGATATCCTTTTGGATTTTACAGATTCCCAGCTGTATCCTCCTAAGTTTCTTAAGAGTTTGCCGGGATGTCTTCACCTGATCCAACTCTGGTTTATTAATTCTATCTTCATCTTTGGGAGAATCAGGAGGTTGTATTTCTATATTCTCAGCTGGTTTAGCTCTAAACCTGTTTCCATGTTTTACCTTTTTCCTAGGAGTCATAACTGTATATCCTCCCAATTGCACTGGTGCACGTCTAACGTAAAACTTTGGTTTATTCTCCATTTCAGTTGGGGAAACATTCATAGCCTGCTGAGGTTTCGGTTCAGGTGTTATTTCTTTAGGGCTGCTATGGTATGAACCTTCGGAAGGGTCGGTTTCATAGTGATAACTATCTGAATTTATACTGCATAATTTCTTAACAATGTTTCACAAAAAGTTAGTCAAATAATTATTAAGGTGTTGTTAGAATCTTAATCATAAAATCATAGAATTTCACATAATTCACATAATTCACATAAAATCATAAAATGATATATTTGAGCTTATGGTTATAGTCTTATTTTTTTAAAAATATCTAATTCTCTATAACCAATGGCTCTGATACCAACCTGTCACATCCCGGCGGAAGCGTGAACGATACGGGTGGAATGTGACTAGCTTTTATCAGAGTGCATTGTTTATAGAAAAATAAACACAATCATAATATATAGAAACATAACATAGACATGCTTTTATTAATAATAGAGGAATTACATCTTTTACATAGGTTAAAAAGTAGATGTAATTTGTTTATAACTAGATCACAACATGTCTAGAACCTATGAAAATGAGCGTCAACATACACACTCCCGTCAACTATATTGACGGTCAGCGTGACGCAGACCCTCCAACTACTTCACCCCATCCATTATGAACTTCAAAGCTGAAATCAAACGAATTACTCATTTCCTGAAAAAGTACACTTAAACCAATCAATAAAAATGTTGGTGAGAACATAGGTTTATAGCCAGACAAATATTTTGTTGATGTATCAATTACAACCAAACCTGCTCACAACATAATCATACTATCACGAAATAATTCACAAAATCAGATAATATTACATCCTAACCCCCATTCGGTTAGATGCAGGAAAATAGTAGCAACCCTCATCCGGTTGGTACAAATATTCTCCTAAGTAGCGCTACTAATATTATCGGACGGTTCCTCATCCGAACTAATGGTTGTATCGCAAATGACAGTAAGCAACAAAAATATTTTCAAAAATAATACATCAACCCAAACAGTATACTTTTTCTCCCAAACGTTATTGAATACCAAACGGTTGAAAATGGGGCTATGAACTCACCGTGTCTTCCAACTTGAACCTATAAAATAGTTCACAGTATCAGATAATATTTTCTTTAAAATTTTCAGAATCTCAGATGGAAGTATCTTTTAGAAGTTCTACCAATAATGTTATCACAAAAATTCCCGACAAATTATTTATACACAATTTGCTCAAAATTAGTACAAATTCCACATAAATCATCAAAATTACCTACGGTTATCCATAAATCACTAAAAATTCATAGAATTTTATTCCAACAGTCAGTATCATCTAATAATTTTTATAGTATTTAACACCAATCAGATTATTTTCTGTAAATTTTATAATATTCCCATAATTGGTTAAAAATAGCTTCTGTCTTTTAAAAATTCCCAAAATTTTAGAGAAGGCTTCGTATACGAAAAAAAATATCATATAATTATATCAAGGTCCAAATCATACTAGGTCAGATTCTGTAACTTTCACAATAATCTCAATATTTAGAAAAAATATTTATACTGCTCCAAAAATTATGAAACTTATATATTCTGTAGTTTCAGATTTATATCACATATATGATTTTCTTAGAATTTATTATTCACGTTAAGTATTTATTATGATTTATTTACTATAGAAAACATAAAAATTTGTATCCTAATTATAATAAGGAATAAAATTCTGAAATAATTCCAGAGACTTTTATACCTCAAAAGAATCATCCTGTGATTTATCAGAATTTTCCCGAATTTATTTCTATTTTTGATATTTTCTTCTATTTTTCATTATAAAATAACTTATATAAATTATTTACTTATCAAAACTTTGTCAAAGTTTCCAGATCAATATTTCAGTATAAAAATGAGAATTTTTCAATGTTTATTCCCACAATCGTATTTATTTAATACTTATTTGATTTTTCTTAAATAATTACATGATTTAACTTTGTAAATTCAAAATATATCTTTTTATCATAAGTTTCTGAGTTTTTACAACTCATCACTTATGATCCATGAACTAAAAACTTTCAAAATTGGTTTTGATGTTTGAACACCAATTAATATATATATATATGTTTTGTAACATATATGTAACAAGAATTATTTTATAACCTTGTGATGATGATCTTGATGGTATGCTTGTTCCTTGAACCCGAGAGACAGCCTTGGAGGTGGTGGATGATGATGGCAGGTGATGGTGGTGCGTGGTTGTGTTTGTTTGTTGCTTGTTGTTGTTGTTTGTTGTCGGGTGTTGTTGTTGGTTGTTGTTTTAAGTGAAACTGAGAGTGGGAAGGCAGTGGATGGTGGTGATGTTGGTGAAGTAAACTGAGGGTGAGAGGGAGAGATAAGGTGTTGTGTTGTACAGAGAACCCGCGAGAGAGAGAACAAAGGTGAGATGTTTACGGTTGGGGTTTGTCAGATGGTTTCTTATTGTGCTTAAAGGAATCATAGGGTAGCCTAGGTGATCACATGGGGAGGTGGCGGTTTCTAAAGGCTTCAACTGAGAGCTTGCCACCTTGCCCCCTTGTGTAATTATGGTGGTAATGTGGTGGCGGTTTTGTGGTGTGTGAATGCAAGAAAAACCGGGTGCATGGGTGGCGGTTTGGGGAGGAAGTAAGGTGGAATAAGATTGTTTAGTCACATGGATGACTAGGTGGTAGGTTAGGATGGTGTGGTGGCGGGTTGATGGTGATAGTAGGGTATGTGGTGGCGGTTTCAAGGAGAAAGACTAGATGTTGCATGAAACCGAGGGGCATTGATGGTGGTATGGTGGTTTTCGGGTAGTAGTGGTTTTGGAGATATGGTTTCGGGTGGTAGTTGATGGTTTCGGGTGGTACGTTAACTATAGAACCGGGGGCTTGGGGTCGTTGGATAAATCGTGGGTGGTAATCGGGTGGTATGGTGATTTTGGTTTTTGATGGTTTGGTGTTTTTGGTTTTTGATGTTAGTTTTGGTTTTTATGTTTTGGTTATATATATATATATATATGTATATGTACTTTTGAATGTATGCATAGGTGACTTTATATAAATAGATTACAATTATACATATATACACAACATATATATTTCATGTTCTGAGTGTGTATACACATATATATGTGTTCATCATATAAATATGTACAAATAAGTAAAGTACATATATACACATATACTGAGTAAATTATATATATGTATACATATTAATCGTACATCTGTACAAATATTCCAAGAAATTTTCCATGTATGCCAACATGCACACGTAAAGTTTTGTATTTATATACATGTAGATGTGAGTTTCGGGTGTATATACATACATGCATACGTAAATTACCAATATATAGGCATGCATGCAAACATGCATACGTATATCCAATATATATACCAAATATAATTCGTGATTGTAACGTAATAATAAAATTTTTCGACGTAATATGTAAAATAATTTTAGGGTTGTCACACATTTTGACCCGAACACACTTAAACATATTAGAATTGCTTAAAATGGGTCATTTTGACCCAAACACACTTAAACATACTACAATTGCTTAAAATGGGTCATTTTGCCCCAAACACACTTAAATATGCTTGAATCAATCAAAAGTTAGTTCAAATGGGTTAATTTGACTCAAACACACTTAAACATACTATAATCACACAAAAGTTAGTTCAAATGGATCATTTTGACCCAAACACACTTAAACATACTAGAATCATTTAAAATGGGTCATTTTGACCCAAACACACTTAAACATACTAGAATCACACAATATTGGTTCAAACTTACCAAGTCCGATTCTACGCTTGCGTTCACCCATCCCGTGCCTTCTTTGAAGATGCATTTTCTGAAAGAGATCAATCAGACGACGCCCTGTGAATAATTAACATAAACAATAAACTAAACAAAAATAATAAACATACTTTCAATCAGAATCATCACTACAATAAAGGGTGTCTACTTACGTACACAATTACAAAATACAAACATATTTATATACAAGTATAGAAAATATAATTATACAACATACTTACATACACAATTACAAAAATACAATCATATAATATACAAATGAACAAACATATAAACATAAATACATACAAACATTCCCATATAAATTTAACATACTTATATATATGTGTATATATATGTATATATATGTATATATATATGTATATATATATGTATATGTGTGTGTGTATATATATATATACATATACATATATATATATATATATAAACAAAATACGTGAAACAATATACATATAAAATTATACATATATAAACATACACAAACTTAAAACTATGAAAATATATCTAGTGGTATTTCATCATACACTTGGTATGCATAACATAATCTAACATTAAACCCAAATACACTTACATATACATACACTTTTACAATTAACATATAAAATTACACATATACAAACTTAAAAGCATGAAAATATATCTAGTGACATTTCATCAAGCATTTAGTATGCATAACCTAATCTGATATTAAACCCAAATACACTTACATATACATACACTTTTACAATTAACATATAAAATTACACATATACATATACAAACTTAAAATCATGAAAATATATCTAGTGGCATTTCATCAAACACTTGATGAGCATAACTTAATCTAACACTAAAACCAAATGCACTTACATATACATACACTTTTACAACATAAGATTTAAACCCAAATACCATACAAGCCTAATCACTAACATAATCACTTAATAACACTTAAATCATAAGATGTAAATGAATTTCATACCTTTAAAACCTTCAAACTCTTCAATTTCAAGCTTAAACTTTCAATCTCACCTAAAACATAAAAATTTATATAAAACTTTTAAAAACAAGATTATATAACTTCACTATAATAAAATACATCATCATTTACCTTCAAACACTTCAATTTTATGCAAAAATAGCTTAGAATTCGAGTGAACACTGAGAGGAAACGAGAGGTTTGAGATTTTGATTTTAGGGTAAAAAATGAGGCAGAAAGCATCTGGTGCGATTAAAAGGAGCTGCAACATATAGCGACGACAAGTCATCCCTATAAGTTAAAAAAAGCCATCGCTATAGGTTGAAAAAAAGTTTTTTTTTATTTTCATCTATCCAGATGACATGTCATCGGGAAAAAGTGAAAAAAAAAGATTTTTTTTTTAATTTTAAACGGAGAAAGGAAAAAATATATATATTTCACCTGTAGCGACGACTTGTCGTCGGCACAAGGTTTTGATAAACCCCCCAATTTTTTTCGCATCCCGCTAACTATATACCAACGATCGGTATAGAGTTTGATCGGTCAAAAAACCCAGTAAACTTATACCGACGAGCTGTCGTCGGGATATACCAACCTATAGCGGCGACAAGTGTCGATGCTATAGGCGTCGTCGGGACATGGTTAAATTGTTGTAGTGGCAATTGTAGTTGATCAAATCAATTTTTTTGTACTAGGATAGTTTGATTTACAATGTGAAAACATGCATGTTGTATTTTATATTTTTAGAAACAAGAAAAACAAAAAAGAAAAAAGAAAAAAAAAAAAAAGAAAGAACGAATAATTTATATATCGCAATGTGAAATAATTTTTACGTAACTTACTATTATATAAGCTTTAGACTTCAAACCTTGAGCCAAATATAATTATAATGTTATAATCTTGTTCATACATGTTGCAATATTAGTGGGTTATTAAAGAAAAAACTTTGTGCTATGTGCTTTAAGGAATAATATTTCCCTAAATAATGGAAGTGGACATGATCACAAATACATGTTTTAAGGTTAAAGTTTTCTAAAATTTAAATATATTTTGGGTTGGTTATATAATCATTATCTTCCTATAAAGAATAACGAGATAGCATAAGAACACAATATACATTTTGGATAAGTATATCTGTTAACAGTTGTTCTGTTTAATATTACGTGGTCATAATTTGCTTTTATGATTTATTGTAATATTTTAATGGAGAGGTGAATAAAATAAATAATTAAATAAGTATAAATTACAAATTATTTATGAGTTATTGATCAAGAAAAACATAGAACATGTGTTGTGGTCTTAACACCTCTACGCTAATAGATGAGCGCAATACATCAAGGACCTGCACATGTCACGCCTTGGCGTGGAAGGGGGTGCAGGGAAGGGGCTCGGGTTAGGGTGGAGATGAGAAAATATGAATACATGGTGTGAGAATTCTCCTCAGCCGTTCGATTTTGGCATTTAAAAAAAAATCAACGCGTATTTAGACAATAATTTATCTTTTATTTGTTACACAAGTTCACTTTAAAATACTTCACAAAACCAATAGTTTTCTTCACCCCGTACAAAAAATAATTATGTGAATTTTAGGTGCTGTTTGTTTCTGAAGAGGTAAAACGTCTGCAGTCTGCAGACCACATCTGCAGACATCTGTTGGAGAAGAGGTGGACCAAACCTCTGCAGTCTGTATTAAGAAGACTGTTTGTTTTGTAACGTCTGCAGACTGCTGAAATAAACTGAAATTAATAAAAAGTTAAAATAAACAGAAATTTAAATAAACTATCACAATAAACTGAAATTAAAATAAATTGTTAAAAGAGTTATACAATGCTGAATTAATATAAATTAAACCACAACAACATTTTTTAGATCATTCATTCCATATTATTTCCGAATGACACATTCATTAACTGCTCAGCAATTTCATCTCATAACTGAGTCATGTATTCCCGATCTGATGCAGTACCAAGTCCTTCAACCTCATCTTCATCAGCATCAACGTTCGCATGTCTATTTCCTAGCGACATATCGGGTTGATCATATTGTGTAAAGAAATCATCGCTCAAACCCTCTTTCCTTATAAAGTTATGTAGCGCGAAACATGCAATGGTTATATTCCTTTGTGTAACCAACGGAAATGGCGCAATCCTCTTCAATATTGGGAATCGTGCTTTCAACACACCATAAGCGCGCTCAATAACGTTCCGAAGTTTTGCATGTGCATGGTTAAATGTCTCTTTATTTGTTAATGCTCTTCTTCGACGAAAATCTCCAAGCCAAACCTCACATTACGATATGGAGCCATAAACCCTCGTATGTTTGCGTATGCGGCATCACAAAGATAATATCAAGAAATCAACAACTCCAATTCTAGGGCAAATCAAGATTCAAGATTCAAGCAACAACATCAAGATTCAAGCAGTTTAATCATGCAGCAACAAGAAATCAGCAGAAGGGCGAGGTCGCGTTTTGAAATCAACAACAAGATCAACAACATCATCAACAACAGAAATCAGCAGAAGGGCGAGGTCACGATTTGAAATCAACAACAAGATCAACAACATCATCAACAACAGAAACAAGCAGAAGGGCGAGGTCGCGATTTAATCATCAAGATTCAAGCAGTCAGCAACAAGATCAAGAAATCAACAACAAGATCAACAACTCCAACATCAAGAAATCAGCAACATCATCAACAAGAAATCAGAAATAATCAAGATTCAAGCAGTCAACAACAAGATCAAGAAATCAGCAACAAGATCAACAATTTACCTCAAGATTTGAACTCTAATCGAGCAGAAGGGCGAGGTCGCGACGGTGAAACCTAATCGAGCAGAAGGATGAAACCTAATCAACAATTTACCACAAGATCAACAAGGATGAGCAGAAGGATGAAACCGAGCAGAAGGATGAAACCTAATCAAGCAGAAGGGCGAGGTCGCGACGGTGAAAGGGGGAGTGGTGACGGGGGAGTGGTGACGGGGGGAGTGGCGACGGGGGGAGTGGCGACGGGGGGAGTGGTGACGGGGGGAGTGTCGACGGGGGGAGTGGCGACGGGGGGAGTGGCGACGGGGGGAGTGGCGAAGGTGGAGTGGCGACGGGGGAGTGGCGACGGGAGGAGTGGCGACGGGGGGAGTGGCGATGGGAGCAGAGAAGTAATCAGGGAATGGAGGTGGGGTGTGGGTATTTGGGGGAAGAGTAGTTAGGGTTGAAATGTGAAGAAGAGGTGAGAAGATGTGTGAAGACACTAGTCCACCTCTTCTCCAGGAAGAGGTCACGCAGACGTTTTTTAATGAAACGTCTTCAAAAAAACAAACACTCTGCAGACCAGAAACATCTGCCCGCCTCTTTTTGGCGCAGATAAAAGAGCTTTAGAAACTTTTTTTCAAAAAAAACAAACACCATCTTAGTATTTTTCACATAGCACCCTTCGTGTGCATTTAATGAAGCATTTTTGGAGGCATCATCGACATGATTTTGATTAAGAGTAGTCTTGTTTATTTATTTCTATTTTATTCTATTTAAAATATATTAAGTGACTTTAAGTAAAATTTTCAAATTATTTTTAATATTTGGTATTTATTGTAATTTTAATGTTTTTTAATATTAATTGTATTTTTAAATAAATAATTACAAATTAAGATAATAAACTTAATTTCTAAGAAATCAATAATTAAAAATCATTAAACAAATGATTGGTTAAAGCCCTCCTGAGCCTAATACGTATAATCGGTGCTACCGAGCATCCCTAGAGTACCATGTCTATATTCATGTGTATCATACAAAAACGCATGTCTTGTTTAGTTGGGGCACTTAAAAATTCTTTACCATGTTATTGAACTATTGCATCGTGAAAATATTGTAGGCATTCTCGTGACATTATAGCAAACATAGCAAAATATTTATTATAATCGTCAGTATCCATTTTCTAATGCCGAGAAAGTATTTTTTCATCCATGCATCAAACTCTTCTTGAAACAACTCAAAATTAGTGTTTATGTTCTCAATGATTTATAAAAATAAATCATTTAGCATCCGAAATCTCATTCTGAATGTTTTTTCATCATTTGAGTTCTACGATAAAAATAATCTGTCATTAGAATCTTATGTGACTTTACATAATCTTTGATCCACATGTCATTTTGTGAATCTGCTGTCTTCAAGTTTGGTTGGCCGACATCATTCATAAGAAATAGAACCCGGTAGATTTGGATGAATCAAAACTCGTTGAGTAGAAAATTGGAATGAAAATATGTAAAAATGGTTCTTGGTTTGAAATGTGATTTTATAGTGAAAAATATATTTTGTAAGAAAGTGGCTAACGATCAAATTGCAATGGAAAAAAAAGCCGTTGAATGGCTCATTTTCCACGTGCCTTGAACAGGCTGACATACCAACTGCTTCTACTGGTTAACTCTTTTTTTTGAACGGTTGGTTAGTTGTTAGTTGTTAGTTGTTAGTTTCACCAAGTTAGTAATATTCATTCATGTCAAGGTTTGAATCTTGGATTTCCAAAATAGACAAAACCTCTCACCTCCCATTTAACCACTAGACCAAAAGATCATTGGCTACTCGTTAACCCCTTACACATAATCTCAGAATGGACAATTGTTATTTATAAGATTAAGAAAAAGATTTAATAGACCGTGAATCATGATCTATTAAAATACTTTTAGAAAATCATTTTATCATTTTATTCTTTTCCAAAACCTTTGTAGAAAACTAGCGGGAGCCAAAAGTTTTCTTAAGAAATTATATGATATTTACTTGGCTCTTGGGTTCATAAAAATGCAAAAGGTAAATAGTTGACTAAAAGAGAATAAAACTTGATTCGTAGAAGTTCAAGAGGATGCTAACTAAACAACTCTATGTCCTCTTCATATCTTCAATCGACAGTTTGTTCCACTAAAACGTCTCTCTAATGACCGTTGAGATCACTGGTGTATGGCGTCTTGCTAAGAAAGGTACATAGTGATCACTTTCTAAAACGTCTCACTAAATAAGATGGTTATAACATACTAGAAAAATTGAATGAAAGTGTACGTGTTTGAAGCTTTGTAGTTCTTTTCTTGCTCCTCACTTTTGTTCTTGAAAATTATAGATTATGTGTGTGAAAATGAGGTAGCGTGCAACCTCATATCAAATGTTCATCTATCTTATCATGATCATCGGCTTCATTTAACAATAAGATTAGTGAATGTGATAGTTTGTGTTTTGATGTTAAGTTACTATAAAAGTTATCATCTTTATATATATTTTTAGGAGGTACTATTGTATAAGTTCGTCATATGGTTAATTGAATGAGCATTAAGTTAATAAGTTATAAAGAAAACAATTTATATTATAAGCATCAACACACCTAACCAATGGAACGCACATGGAGTACTTATGCTACACGTGTTAGCATGCAACATATTTTTATGTTTACTTCACTTATTGCTAATTACTTATAAGCTAATCGGTAGTTTGACTACTTAAGATTTCTTGTCTCAAAGTACTATTTCAAAATTGTTAAATTCGAAAGAAAAGAATGTTCAATAAGATGATTATTTGTACTAAATGATGGTTTTTTTCTAATATATATTATCTTAGTACAGGTTTGATAATGTTCACTAACATGTGTTGTTCTCAAAATACTCATAACACATGTGACATTATCATACACCTTACACGTTTAAAACATCATAACCGTAAGTATTACAACTAGTAACTAAGAAAACTATTACTTGTTAAAAGATATTTGTTCATACAATCTCATCCGGATGCTAAATAAATGTCACTTAAAATTGAGATAGTAAACATATGTGATAAACTCTATTTTAATTACATATAACTAGCAAGGCTAAGCCCGCACTCCTCCGTGGGATATATGCATATTACAAGCAAATCATTATGTTAAACAACCGCGTCAGGTGCCTCCACTGTTTTCGTTCACTCTTATCACAAAACCCACCCAATACCACTTTGATTGTGATTTCAATACATAATTAGACATTCTTATATGCTTCATTAAACTTAGCATGTGTTCTATTTCTAGAACTATTATAAATTCTTGACACATGAAACATGATCTTAACTTCGTTTAGTCAGACTTAGAACGACGGTAGCAAGGCGAAAGGCAAGGAATTTGTGCATATATCACTACTAGAAACCTACATTTTCCTCGATAGAATATTTCTGACGGATAAGGGAATAGGAAATAAACATGTTTCATTAATATTTAAAGTTAGACTAAAAGGCCCGTCCGGTAGAACCACGATCACGACTTTAGAGATTAGGCATAAGAGCATTGGACACTCTGACCATTTTAACCTTGAGGATATTAGTATTGGTCCTGATATGCGTAAGATCATATTTTCAAGAGATCCCACAGTTAATTTCACATATTATAACCATAATTCTATTACATAAAATTTCATTAACATAATAACAGAACACATTTAACCTTGTTCTATAGTGAATAAAAACAAATATTTATATATTACATAAGCATAAACATTATCATTAAACATAATAATTAAGGTAAACAAGATGCCAATCTTTTATTGTCGGGATAACAATAATATCATGCCATAGAATCACTTAGCATTAGCATTTCTTACATACTAAAAAATCAGCATTGTTGAGTGAGTCCAATTTTTTTATTAAACATAACTTGGTAAATTGTATGTTACGTAGTAGTAATCATGGTTACATTATTTTCTATCACATAACATCATATCATAACCATAGCATATTTTATTTTGGTAAAGAATTGTATAAATGCTAGCTACACATGCTAACACATACATATCCTAACTCTATCATTATGGTTCTTAGGCCTATAAACTTACTATTCATATCAATACTATGCCCTTATGGTTCTCTGTCCACATACTGATATTTCATATCGTAATAATGTCCATATGGTTCTTTTCCTATAAACTAACATTTCATAACCTAGATGCCTGTATTGTTCGCTGCCCATAGAACAATATTTCATATTCAAGTAATGCCCTATGGTAATATACCCATAGACTGAAATTTCATATACTAGTAGCGCCTTCACGGTTCTCTGCCCATAAGACTGAAATTTCATATCCTAGTAATGCATCTATGGCTTTCTTCCTATATACTGAAATTTCATATCCTAGACTTGTAACATCTCGTATTTCGCGATGTGTATTTTTATAATAATAATAAATAATAATAATAATAATAATAATAATAATAATGATAAAGATAATAATAATAATAAATAATAATAATAACAATAATATTAATAGTAAAAACTATATAAGGTTTATTATATTAAAACTTGTAATAAATAAAGTTTCTGCACAAAATAAAAGGAACTGAAAGTCGAGGGACCGTTTGTGTAAAATCTATAAACACCCATCTTCTTCTTTTTTTTTTCCCCTGTCCACGAATTCATTCCCATTGTCGGCCAGTTTTGAGCCACTAACGCGCATTATCGATTTTAAAAATCAAAGTAATCACGCACTGATGTTCCTTTAACCGATTATAAAGTATTCATAGCTTCAATTCCATCAAAAACGAACTTGAAACATACCATTTCATCATCTCCATTTTCGGACCTGCAACTCGATTTTAAACTCGCTTTTGATCGATTTTAATCGAAATTGATAAAGGGCTATTGGTCTACATCACAATACGAAGCTCCCCCAAGTTTAGTTCGATTATAAACATCATTTGGGCATCCATCGATCATCGCGTGTGCCGCGAACTGTTCTTGAACCGTTCATCATCAATACGTTCGAATTAAGGTGAATTTCACACATCCATATACTCGTTTTCATTCAGGGAACAAAAGCCCCATGAATTCGGGTGTACTCAGCATCGAATTGAACCCCAATTGAAGGGGGGTTCGATCTAGGGTTCATTCGGAATTCGGGATAATCGGGGTTGTGTTTAAATAAAATTGAGACCAACTTCTTTCGCGGCTACAAGCCTTTGTTTGCTGGTCCCTGCGCTCTTACCCATCCTTGAGGTCCCGGGTTCGACCCCGGGCCACCTCCCATTTTTTTAAAGTTTTTTAGCTTTATAAAATTTCAAAAAAATCCTTAAAAATTATAAAAACAAATTCTATAAACTTTTCATATCTAAAATATTACACAAATAGTTTCTGTAAATTTATTTTAGTTAAAAACCCTTAATAATATTTATAAAATATTATTTATAAATATTATAAACAATTATTTTTATAAAAATGGACACTATATCACGTTTAATTATGAAACAGTCCTGTAAATTATAGAAATTATACATCTTATAATTTCACAATTAATTACAAACGTAATTTATTATAAAATATACTTTGACAATTAATTTAGATTAATAAATTATCGACTAATACGTTATTGTAACGATATTTAGAATATATACAAAATATATTCAAACATTATCCGATATTAAACTTAATTTCATTTCTAGATTAAAGCACTTAAAAGATATATTTCTTCTAAATAAATATAGTATACAAAACTTCAAAATCGTAAAACCTTGGTTCACGTTTAATTGTTAAACTTATTATCAAACTTAATCTTGAAATAAATACGTTATAGGTACCTTGTAAGGGAATTCGTTGAAACGACGCGCGTTATTATTTCTTATTAATCATCCAATATATACTTAATCGCCATGTGAGTATTTCTATACCCCTTTTTCTTATTTTCACACTTTGGGGTGAAACATGTTAACTTATATCATTGCACTTATAAACTTATTCGAGACTTGTAAACTTATGACAATTTACTTGTGAGTTGTGGTTAGTTGAACTTTTGTGGTTACCATGTTATGGCGTTATATGTACAATCATTAACTATTGCTAGCCCAGCGAAGTCATAGATCTATGGGACAGACAACCTATTTGGTGCTAAGGTCGATGAACTGCCGACTCCTAGGAGCCGTATGCTTGTGTACTAGGGAACCAAATACACTTAGCTGATCATATATACTTTTAAAGTATAAGACTTGTAAACTTTGTCGAGGTTTGATTGTTGCATTATTCATAACATCCCTAATCACTTATTTCACTAACTTATAACTTAAATTGCCATCTTTTATATACTTATGTATTTAAAACTATAGAATGCTCACCAACATTTTTATGTTGACCTTTTATTTTTAACATGTTTCAGGTTACTCTTTGAAGCTTATCACATTTAGGATTGGACTTAGAGAAATAAACGAATGATCTGGATACTTTTATACTTGTATTCTGGATGTATCTTTGTTTGAACAATTACTTGTATTGTTACAATTGAATCTTGATTAATATATTTGGAACTAATAATAGCGTTATGCGGCTGTGAACAATCGTAACTCTCATGCCTCGACGATTCCGCCGTCAAGGTTGGGGTGTGACAGATTGGTATCAGAGCCCATAACTATAGGGATTTAGGTTATTAGAAATGGTGACCTAGACTATAGTTGCATGAACCTCATAGAAAGATCCTTATACTTTTATGCTTACATATTGTTTAAATGCTACATAATGCTATGCCTTTTAACTTGATGCCTTAGCATAGGATTGCCTTATGTATGCTTAAAACTTAGTTACTTGACTCCTTAAACTTAACTTTGACTTTTGACTCTCCCCGACAAATGAACTTCCTAAACCTATTCTCAACGACATGTGGAATCTACACTTATCATCGTGGATTTAATTCCTTAGACTCTATGTCTAATCTGTGAAAATCTCATCAAGGTTTTGATTTCATAAACCAAAGAAATTTGTGTGGCACATAGACACATGTATTCTGGATTTCCTGGCAAAAGGCCTTCGGGCTAAGGCAAGCGTATTCGTATAAATCTCATTGAGGGAACCGTTACGCTACCTGGGGATTTCTGGGATGAGTGATAAACTATGGTCAAAATACACAAATCTCTAAGGCAAATGAGTCAATTTACCTTGACGTGTCAACGATTCCAAATGGTAATGCGTTACCAAATGGAACCATCCTTTTGTATCTTAAAAATCCTTGAATCCTTGAACTGGTTTATCATTAAAGTTTAAATACTTTCTCATTCTTAACCTAAATAATATTCCTGTTAATATTAAACCCATCCTATATTTCAACTCTTACGTTTAAACGCTCAACGTGTAACAGTATTGAACTCGGCATTTCATGTAACTATCTTCTTATTTTGACCAACGTGAACATGGATTTCAATATACTCAAAGATATTGAGAATCTAAATCTTATGATCTTTAAAACTTTAAACCGTTACTTATGATTCCAAAATCCTTTTAAGGATGTGTCCTACAACTAAGAACATGCAATGCTGTAGGTGGAATTCCTACATCTCGGAATACTTTGCTAATTGAATGTTAACTTTGTTAATTTAAATATTATAAGTGGTCACTCACCTCAATGATCGAATAAACTAATTATAACTATGTTACCACTTATAAGTACGCGTGTCTTCAAGAAGGTTATGGTTGATCTCATATCTTGAGAAGTCCTTGTATTCTCCTTTCGATTGTGAATCGAATGTTCACATCTCATCATGGTGTTGAATCATTCTTGTCCTTGATTTCGTCTTCCTGATTTAAGACATCCAAGATTTGAACACCACAACAACTTCTGTTATCTCAAACCTTGATCTTAAGTTTGTAATCATGATTTTCTCTTTGTTACATTGATGTAACTTGAAATTTTCTGAAATTCTAAATGATATCCTTTTCCTTTCGTTGTTAAGTCAAACTTTGAACCGTCTGCACCGTGGGAAATGCAAGGGTTTGCAAGTCAGCCTATGACTAAGAACACTCGTATCTCCTAAATGATTCTATCTCATCAAAACAGGGGTGATTCCCTTACTTTGATGAATCTCTATTCGTTTCGATAAATGGTTTCCAATTGTGTGTTTAATGAAATTTCATCCTCTGGATCAGGGTGATTACCTTATCTTGAGGATTGACTTCATGTATTTTCTTTGGAATGGCATTTCACAAGTGACATGATCTCACCAAAATAGGATTGAAAACCCGTACTTTGGTGACAAATGTCAATCTTTGATTGCTTTCTTGTTATTATAAAATTCAATCATCAAGATAGGCGTGAATCCCATACCTTGATGATAATTTCATGGATGGTAATTTCTCAAATGGAACGTTCTCATCAAAGTAGGAGTGAATTCTGGATTTTGATGAAGAAGTTCATCTTGTTATATTTTGTTTTTGTAAAACTTCACCGTTAAGATAGGAGTGATTTCTCTTACCTTAATGGTGAGTTACCTCACTTTATTTCTGTGAATCCTTAACAACGAGTTGGGATCGAACTTTTTGATAGGTAAATTAATGGTCATACCTTGGGAATACACCATCAAGTTAGGAGTGAAAACCACACCTTGATGACTATTCTTATTTTTTTTATCATCACTTACCATGATTGTAAACAAGTGACGAGACGCATGTAGTAGCTTGAAGGGTGAAATAATGTTAGTGTTTCGACCTATCAAGCCAAAGCATGATCTCTGAACTTGAAAAGAGACCCGATAGTTTTAGGTTGATTTTGATTCCAAACTTGGAGCATTTAAATTCTTAAATCAATTTCTTTCCCTTTACCTTCATGTATGACTCGATCTAGCTACATCGAACCATTTATTCCTTACTTATCAGCTTTCATTTTGAGATATCATCAAACCCATAAGTATAGTCTTCCTAAACAATCCTTTGTCAAATAAAGATATTATCGAATACCTCTCTTATTGTTTGATGAATTACGTATGCGATCTGCATTTGGAAATTTGTTACCTTGCAAAACATGGTTACAAATACTTTTCTTATTGTTTGTGTCACTTCTTGAATAGCTTTTAAATCTTTAACCTTAGAAATATTTAAAACTCTATCTTGAATTCGAACAACAAGATTCATTATTATCCTCGTTGCAATGTGGATATAATGGTTCATAAACCTTCATAACTTGTAGTCATGGGTTTGGCATAAAAAGAAAAAGACCTAACTTGGCATGTGTCCAGGTGTCTTACTTTTACATATGACAAAACCTAAACTCTGTGTTTCCCGTGAATCTCCTGTTTAATTTTTCATTCATCAAATGCTCCTTATTTTAAATGTCGTGATGACAAATGGTGCATTATAGATCGATTGACTAAGTCGGCTCATTTCATACCAATTCGTGAGGAATACCGAGTCGAGAAATTGACTCGTATTTACATCAATGAAATAGCCGGACGGCATGGTGTACCTTTAGATGTTATCTCTGATCGTGATGGTCGCATCATCTATTGTTTCTGGAAAACATCTTGTATTTCACTGGAAGAGTTCAAGTTGGCACGTAATATGTCAAGAAACTTGAAGGATTCCCTAAAGTGAAACATCTCATCTGTAATTAAACGTCTATCACTGTCCGTTCGTACACTTATCCTCAATTTAAACCCTCTTGTACGTTTAGGTTCATTCTTAATTTCGAAACGAAATTCTTTAAAGTAGGGGATATGGTAACATCTTGTATTAACGTTTATTCTTAATCAACGTGAAAGCTTATAATGTTAACTAGAAGCCACACACTTTAGACTCTCTTTTTACCTCTAATGGCTCTGCCATTGCACATAAAGTAAACACTAAAGCGGTCAGCTTAATCGATGATGAATTTTCTTCTTTTGATACCTTATCAAAACCTGAAAGTTCATCAAAGTGTACCTCGAAAAATGAAAACATAAACTGCACCAAGAAAGAAAAAGAGAATCACTATGATCTATCTGTGGCTTCATGTTCACCTCCTGATTCACCTAGTAACGTGAGTACCAAATGAAATCCGAGCGCTCGTATCTTTTCATCTCAGCCTCCTCGTAAACAAATTTCGGGACGAAATTTCCTAAAGTAGGGAGACTGTAACATCTCGTATTTCGCGATGTGTATTTTTATAATAATAATAATAATAATAATAATAATAATAATAATAATAATAATAATAATGATAAAGATAATAATAATAATAATAATAATAATAATAATAATAACAATAATATTAATAGTAAAAACTATATAAGGTTTATTATATTAAAACTTGTAATAAATAAAGTTTCTGCACAAAATAAAAGGAACTGAAAGTCGAGGGACCGTTTGTGTAAAATCTATAAACACCCATCTTCTTTTTTTTTTCCCCTGTCCACGAATTCATTCCCATTGTCGGCCAGTTTTGAGCCACTAACGCGCATTATCGATTTTAAAAATCAAAGTAATCACGCACTGATGTTCCTTTAACCGATTATAAAGTATTCATAGCTTCAATTCCATCAAAAACGAACTTGAAACATACCATTTCATCATCTCCATTTTCGGACCTGCAACTCGATTTTAAACTCGCTTTTGATCGATTTTAATCGAAATTGATAAAGGGCTATTGGTCTACATCACAATACGAAGCTCCCCCCAAGTTTAGTTCGATTATAAACATCATTTGGGCATCCATCGATCATCGCGTGTGCCGCGAACTGTTCTTGAACCGTTCATCATCAATACGTTCGAATTAAGGTGAATTTCACACATCCATATACTCGTTTTCATTCAGGGAACAAAAGCCCCATGAATTCGGGTGTACTCAGCATCGAATTGAACCCCAATTGAAGGGGGGTTCGATCTAGGGTTCATTCGGAATTCGGGATAATCGGGGTTGTGTTTAAATAAAATTGAGACCAACTTCTTTCGCGGCTACAAGCCTTTGTTTGCTGGTCCCTGCGCTCTTACCCATCCTTGACGTCCCGGGTTCGACCCCGGGCCACCTCCCATTTTTTTTAAAGTTTTTTTTTAGCTTTATAAAATTTCAAAAAAATCCTTAAAAATTATAAAAACAAATTCTATAAACTTTTCATATCTAAAATATTACACAAATAGTTTCTGTAAATTTATTTTAGTTAAAAACGCTTAATAATATTTATAAAATATTATTTATAAATATTATAAACAATTATTTTTATAAAAATGGACACTATATCACGTTTAATTATGAAACAGTCCTGTAAATTATAGAAATTATACATCTTATAATTTCACAATTAATTACAAACGTAATTTATTATAAAATATACTTTGACAATTAATTTAGATTAATAAATTATCGACTAATACGTTATTGTAACGATATTTAGAATATATACAAAATATATTCAAACATTATCCGATATTAAACTTAATTTCATTTCTAGATTAAAACACTTAAAAAGATATATTTTTTCTAAATAAATATAGTATACAAAACTTCAAAATCGTAAAACCTTGGTTCACGTTTAATTGTTAAACTTATTATCAAACTTAATCTTGAAATAAATACGTTATAGGTACCTTGTAAGGGAATTCGTTGAAACGACGCGCGTTATTATTTCTTATTAATCATCCAATATATACTTAATCGCCATGTGAGTATTTCTATACCCCTTTTTCTTATTTTCACACTTTGGGGTGAAACATGTTAACTTATATCATTGCACTTATAAACTTATTCGAGACTTGTAAACTTATGGCAATTTACTTGTGAGTTGTGGTTAGTTGAACTTTTGTGGTTACCATGTTATGGCGTTATATGTACAATCATTAACTATTGCTAGCCCAGCGAAGTCATAGATCTATGGGACAGACAACCTATTTGGTGCTAAGGTCGATGAACTGCCGACTCCTAGGAGCCGTATGCTTGTGCACTAGGGAACCAAATACACTTAGCTGATCATATATACTTTTAAAGTATAATACTTGTAAACTTTGTCGAGGTTTGATTGTTGCATTATTCATAACATCCCTAATCACTTATTTCACTAACTTATAACTTAAATTGCCATCTTTTATATACTTATGTATTTAAAACTATAGAATGCTCACCAACATTTTTATGTTGACCTTTTATTTTTAACATGTTTCAGGTTACTCTTTGAAGCTTATCACATTTAGGATTGGACTTAGAGAAATAAACGAATGATCTGGATACTTTTATACTTGTATTCTGGATGTATCTTTGTTTGAACAATTACTTGTATTGTTACAATTGAATCTTGATTAATATATTTGGAACTAATAATAGCGTTATGCGGCTGTGAACAATCGTAACTCTCATGCCTCGACGATTCCGCCGTCAAGGTTGGGGTGTGACAAGACTCCTAGTAATGCATCTATGGCTTTCTTCCTATATACTGACATTTCATATCCTAGTGATTCCCATATGGTTCATTATCCGTACACCAGTATTACATTTCATAGAAACACTCAGAAGTATGTATGTTGAGACGTGAGGGTTCATTGCCAGATACAAAGGTATATTCTTAATTATGGGGGCATAGGGTCACTTATGGGGAATGGTGGCAATTACTATACGTAGGTTTTACTTACTTTTTAGGAAAGGCATGTGGAAGTTTATTTAAGGGTGAGGGAATGCAAAGGTAATGGCAGTTGTGGAGATTCATATGAGTAGCCAGTATTAAGGTCATTTAACACTTACGAAGGCACAAGTCATATATGGGGACTATAAGTTACTTACGAAGCTATTGGGTTACCTACGGAGGCTTTAAGCCTTAGTGAAAGTATAGTCAATTACAAAGGGAGAAACAAGTTACGGGAAATATCTTTTAATTGCGAATGCTCAAATGAGGTCTTGCTTACTGTTTGATCAACAAAGATAAACATATTTCCATAGGTTTTTTCATAAATCATTGATCCAGTCATCATCATTTTAGGGTTTAATCATAAATACGATTACACGCATGCACATTCATACGTTTATAAACAAAATTCTAACATATATCATAATAAAGATTGGATCTCTAACATGTAAAACTTCCTATTTTATATTACATTATTATTAAGTATGCATATCACTTCAAAGACATTTAGAAACATTATAAAGATTGTGGATCTAGTACTCACCTTGATGAACTAAGGATAAGGTTAGAAATAATCGCTTTCTTACTCGAGATCGATCTAGGTAAGACATTAAGTTGTAAAGTTAATTTGTCAATATAATCTACCTTAAAAAATGTTTAAACATGTTTCTATGCTTAGATCTAAGCTAACCATCATGATTCAAGGTAAACCCTTACCTAGTTGTTGTATTTACACATTTTCTCTCTAGAATTAAACCCGTTTCTCTCTATATTTGTCGTTTTTCTAGAAAAATGGAAGGGGTGCATGTGGCGGCTTTCATTCTATTTATAGGGAAATGCTTTAGTTTAAACATCCCTTTTTATCGTGTCTATCCCCTCAGGTTCCACAAAGTTCAAATTGAACACTCAACTTCAATCGCGACTTTATATTTGTAAAAATCTAGAACATTACAATATCTTCGCTAAGGAGCTCGAGGTTGGTTTGGGTGGTGATGGTGCCGATTTTCAGGGTTTCGTGTACAAGACTTTATATTTGTAAAAATATAGAACATTAATAACTATATATGCAAGTAGAAATTAAAACCTCTAAAGAATAAATTTAAGCTACACAAGGGTGGTAGTTTGTAGAAGTTCTAAAAGTATATAATCATTCAAGAAAGCACTCGATCTATCTTCTTCTTTTGTTGGTTGATAATTGAACGCCTTCCTCTCTTTCTCTCTCTGTTCAAAAATTTGTTGTTCAAATGAGAAACTAAAGATTTATTTGATTCATCAAGAGTGGGGAGTGGGGAACACACAACACCATACAATATAATAATAATATTAAATGCATGTCTTGGTATAAGAATTCCCCATGCCCTCTACAACTCACCCGAAAATGATGGTGAAGAAGGGTGGTGCAGTGGTTGTCTTTTCATACTAAACATGAAGACATGTATATATGTGTATCAAACGTACGTCTCATCATTTTTGAATGCCCAACATTTAAATAATATTTGCAATGAAGTTGTAATGCTAGAACAATAAATCTCACCGTACTTGCGTTAAATCACATATAAATAAACATCTACATTCATTTACTATTTATATTTTATGTGACTACAAAATATAACAATAATAATATGTTATGATTTATAAGTTTTCATTTTACTTTATAATAATTGTCAAGTCATGAAACAAAATGGTATATGTTAAAACCTACTTTTAACATGCAATGGATTATTTGCTTGATATGTAACCTCTTAAGATTAGAAATCAATGACGAAAATGTGGTTATGTATTCTCGACAACCTAAACAAACCAGAACACAGTGAATAAGGTGATGTCTTCTCGACACAGCACAAGAAGGGGTTGATATCGAATTGGAATGATATGTAATATTATTATCTTTATTAAAACTGTTGTTATTTGTTGTTGCTACTATGTTTGTTGTTATCATCATCTTTATTATTATTGTTATTAGGCTAGAACTCATATATAACAGATAATAAATAAATAAAATATTTAATAGCTACTAATCAAGATCTAAGAAATAGTATGAGATTTTCAATCTTAAACAAAATCATATTCTTAATGTGATATTCAGTAAGTGATAAATCTATAAAATGTGGAAAGTAATTTAGAAAAACATATGTATAGAAATAAAACATAATACAAATAATGAATAAAATTATTAAAATTGAAAAGAATATTAAACATATCTTTGGGATGTAAAATTTAAATAAGTAAATATTTGTAATTTAATTTACGTCTATTATTTAACATTGATCATCAACAATCTATCGTTAATGTAGCGGTTATTGTTCTGTCGCAAAATTGCGATGACAACGTTGGAAAACGTATACTAATGACTAGTTATGCAATGAATTGTTACCGATAAAATTTATTGTTGAATTTTTTAGAGAGTAGTCCATTAGTAAAAGTACATTTTTCTAGTAGTGTATATATAAAAAACTTAGCATGAGTACTAACATCACAAACTTAGGTCCTCACATTAACGTAATATAATACCTCGACCTCGTGCCGTCCAAAAAAAAAAAATACCTCGACCTCGTTGAGTGAACAATTCTCTCTCGAAAATTCAATTGTAGTTTAACAATTAACATGATAAGATATAGAAATACTCAACCTTAATTAATATAGTTGAACATATATAGATAAATATAACTCAATGCCGTTCAAAAAAAAAAAAAAAGATAAATATAACTCAAACTAGCTTTGGTAAACCCGTGTATTACACGGGTTGAATAAATAAAATATTAATATAATAAAATTTATTAATTATAAAATAATATTCTAAGATATAGTATGACTGAAATTACGTATGAAAAATAACTATAACTAATAAAACAGTTATATCAACATCTTAAAATTTTGTTTTAAATTTTTTTCCAAAAAAATAAACATTTGTTCTGAAACAACCTTATAAAAAAGTCATTTTTAAAAATTTTCTTATTATATCTCCCAAATTAATTATTTTTGGTTTTAAAAAATAGAATTTTTAAAAATACCACTTTTTAAAAATATTTCGTATTTTTAAAAAAGTTTTATGCTTTAGAAATTTTATTAATTTATATTAAAATTATTTATTTAGAAATAAAATTAATAAATAGATCTTTTTTTAGTTTATTAAATGTAAAAGAATGTTAAATAATATTATTAGTAATTAAGGTAATTATTTAATATGAGAGAGATGCGGGAAAATTTTGACGAGGATGATTGTGGTGCTGCCATGTGGCACTTCAAGTTACTATTTTATTAGAGTAGTAAGATAAGATAAGATAAGATACTCATTTTGAATTAAACATAAAGTATAACTCAATTACTCATTATATTCTAAGAAATAAAAAGTATAATTTCCGTTTTTGAATATCCAGAATATCTGAAGTTTTATAATATTACCATATCCAAATTTTCGATGTCCAAATTTACTTTAAAATAATTTCATATGCAGATTTTAATCATGTATCATAATAACCACTTTAAACACACCACTAACATTGGAAAGAAGATCACTTAATTCCCCCAAACATGCAAACAATTATTTCCTTTCTCCATACGTGGATCCTTTTATTTATTAAATGATATATTCTATTTTTTCTCCTCCCTGTTTTGACAGTTGCTTAATTTTATTTAATTAGTTTTTGTCTCTGCGCAGCTGCGCTACACGGCGGGAGTTTGATCGTTTTTCCTAAGCTACGTGACGTGAGTTTAATCGTTATCTTTTCAACTCATCAAAAATCATAAAGCGAATACCGAAATCGGTTAAGATATGTCAATGCCAACAATAAATATTCCATCCATATTTGGTTCGGTTCGTCATGAGAACAATGCTTTAAAAATAATGTAACTAAAATGACTAATTAATAATAATAGGATATAATTATATAAAATCAAATATTGTTTTATTTTTAATAGAAAAATAAGGGGTCCAGAAATGGAATTTCACCAACAATTAGATGTCAAAAAAGCCAAAAAAAAAAAAAAACCTAAATGATCAAGAATCAAAATTAAAAGTGAAGTGTAGGTACTAGTAAAATTTTAAACTTTTGTGGCAAATTCTAAAACCCCATTGTAGCACACGAGTTGCTATTTAATATGTATAATAAAATTTCACATATTAATTATATAATATTTGAAGTCCCTAATAAACAAATTTGTGGGAGAACCCGCGTTTCGCGACTGGGACTTGAAGATTTTCACCAAAATTAAAATACCAACATTAAAAAAAACGCTTCTCAACGAAAACCTAACACGCACGTTGCATAGTCTTTTTATTTTATTAAAAGCACTTATCAATGAAAACTTTATATAAGAAAAAATCAAAACGTAACACACGTTTTGTGTAGCTTTTTATTTTGTTAAAATCAAATTTACCCCATCCTGGAACACCAAACCCAATCCCGAACACCAAACCGATCCCATGGTGAATGTTTTTCACTTAGACCATATATTAATACTTAAAATCATTGTTGTAAAAATCACGGCTAGCCTCCGATTAGCCGGCAATTAGTCGCTTATCAGATGTTACCGAATCGGAGGTGCTAGGCGCTAATCGGTCAAAGTCGAACCTAGGTGGACCAAATTGTCCAAATCGCTTGGTATTCCAACATTTAAAACTGCCGGATTTGCTGATTCCGGCGCAGAATTTGCCGATTCCGGCAAGGATTTGGAACGTAGGTGCTAGAACGACGAAACGGGAAGGAGAATGGTGAGATTGAACAACGGGGTAATAGGGTTAAATCATTTAATTTTGTGTATTTTAACATTTAACCCCCTCAAACTTGAAAATTAATTCATAAAAAATATAAAATTAATGCTCGACTAGTGGTTAGCGATTTCTACAACACTGGTTAAAATACAAATTAAACTTTCTTGATTGATTTTTTTTCACTTAAGCTTTTATATTGATAGGTAAAACACAAATTAAATCTCTTGTTTGTTCTAAAGTAAATTTCACCCTAAAGTTATAAAATCAAACTTAATTCATATAATTTTTTTATACTTATTATTGTTATTATTTATTTGACGTTATTATTGTTTTTTAAATGAATTAAAATATTTAAAATATATAAGTTTAAAATACCATATTTCACCTAATCTTATTTGATGTTATTTCAGTTTTTATTATTTAAGTGAAATATTTCAAATATATAAGTTTAAATTATATAATAATTTAGTTTGGGCGATATCTAGGATGACATCATGTCTAGAATTGGTTCAATTTCGAGAGGCTTACAACCATTCCACTTCAAATGAGCTTATTTTTAATGAAAATGTTATACAAGAAAAAAAAAACCAACTTATGTCGTGTAGCTTTTTTTGTTTCAAATTTACCTCGACTGGGAACATCACCTCCTGATACTGAGGTGGATTTTTTCACGTAGACTATATATAATAGTTAAAATATAAATTAAACACTTTGATTTTTTTTCCCTTATGCCTTTATATTAATAGGTATAATACAAATAAAATCCGTTTGTTTGTTTTAAAAATTGACCCAAAAGTTATCAAATCAAATTTAATTAATATATTTTTATTGTAACTACAAATATTGTTTGATTGATTTATTATTTTAAAATACTATATTTCGCTTCCTTATTTGTTTATGAGTCGATGCTATTTTAGTTTTTTTAATTAATTAAAAATAAAAGGTTTACATTGTATAAAAGAGTGAAATTAATAAGGTTCACATGCTATTAATAAGGGTAAAATTGAAAGATATTGTACCTTATATATTAAAACTGTGTGTTAGGTGTCTTAAGAATTTTGTAAAATTACAATGAATGACAAATAAATGTTTTATATAGTAATAAATAATAAATATATGAATATATTCAGAAATTAAGATCAACTTAATTATTAAACCTTCTTTGAACATCTTATTTTGTCTTTCAACAATTTAGTGATTAAATAAAACTTGACTCAAACTCCACCCTAACATATGCATGTAGCTCGAAAAACTCAACAAAATTTTAAAATGAATTCTTTTAAACTGTACTTATGTTAGGTTGGTATCACGTGTATGCGACTTACCTAAGGATTGAGTTAGGAAAATATAACTTAATACAATACTACAAGTCAGTCTAAAAAACTTGACGATATTTTAATCAATTTCTAAATTGAGTGTCAATAAATAATGGTAAAACTAAATGACGCAACGAAATAATAACCCAAACAAAATAGAAATTGAAGTAGCACAAAAGACAACATGTTTTATGTACCTCGTTCAGTCGAACAACAGTGCAAGAACAACACTAGCAATGACTAACTACTATTCTCGATAGTTGGCGATGAAGAAGAGGTATGTGGCGGCTACCGGTGGTTATCGTTAGTTGATGGATGTCGAGCAGTAAGATGGCCGCGATGGTTAGTAATCACAACACACAAAAAGAAATAATATTAAAAGCAGTAAACAACACAAGATTTTATGTGGTTTGGATAAGTCGTGACTTAGGTCCACGGACTATAAACCAGTGCTTGTTTTATTATTCTTGAATGACAAAGATTAGAAGCACAAGGGAATTATAATAAAACAATTAGGGTTAAAACCCTTGCTAATTTTTTTGAACCGTAATTGGATTACTAACAGGCCACTAGCCCTATCGATCATCTTCATTACTCGAGTACGGAATCTTCAGTAAGACTGATACGTCCCTGAAGGAAAGCTCGTACATTAGTCCATCCCCATTAGTCCCTGAAGAAAAGATCGTATATTAGTCCATCCCCATCAGTCTCGATTTTAAGATTAGTCAGATTAAAACCCATCTTAAGATAGAAAACTCTTTGTTGACTTAATTAACACAAAACACACTGGGCTCTAAATGAGGATTAGGGCCGACCAATCCATTTGGTATCCTAATTGTTAAACTCCCCAACCAAGAATGGATCGGAGCCCATAGCTTAACAACTTCAGCTTTTAATTGAACATTCACTCAATAAAACTTTAACAAATATAAGTTGTAAACGTGTTTTATCTTAGATTGCTCTAGCGATAAAATTGGAGGTAAACTGTGTGAGGTATATGATTGGGTAAAGTTTTCGAGCATACTTAGTATGATTATTTATTTGAAACCTGACACTCAAACTAGAGGAACTAAATTTTATAATACTAATTATCAACTTCGTTGGTGCATTGTAGTTGTACTTTAAGCTTTCAAGGTTGTACCTTCAATAATACTTATATATTTAACATATTATATATATATAAAGATATAAGGCCTTAGCTACAGTAGTACAGTACAACCACCATGACTATCACCACCACCACCGCCACCACCCTCCCTCCACCTCAACCACCCACCCCCTTCCCCAAACTCCACCTCCCCCGCCGCTCCCTCCTCCTCTCCGCCACCACCACCCTCTCCCTTCCCTCGCTCTCCACCGCCACACCCCCAACAGACACCACCATCACCGAACGCATCTTCTTTTTGACTTCAGCATCTGCCTCGGTCGATGATGAAGACGATGAATCGATGATGAAGACGATGAATCGATGATGAAGACGATGAATCGATGATGAAGACGATGAATCGATGATGAAGACGATGAATCGATGAATCGATGATGAAGACGATCCAAACCGGTGCCCTCCCTCCGCGCTCCTCTTCACCGACGCCCTCCTTCCGCCACTCCTCTTCACCGGCGCTTTCCCTCACGTTTGGTGCCTGAAGAGGTCGGTGGAAGAATCGAGTGTTGTTCGACCGGAAGGGGGAAAATCACGGTGGGATGTGAAGATGGGAATGTTAGTTTGCTGGATCGAGGGTTTAAGTTTAGCTATGGATTCCAAGCTCACACTTCTTCTGTTCTATTTCTTCAACAGCTAAAGGTTTTCCCATCACTCATAATGTTTGATTTCTTTTGAAATTGGATTATTGTGCCAATGTTATGTCATACATATGTTATTTCTTGTAAGTATGAGAATTAAAGTTTTATTGACTGTTACAAATAATTTCAATAAGTATATCTATCTTATGTATCATGTTTATTTGGTTACAGGTTTTGGTGGGGAGCCTTTGAAAGGTATTCAATTCGTTGATTATTTCAGTTTGAGTTCATTGGTTTCTGCATAGTATTTGAGTCATGTTATTGGTTCCTTAGAATTTATGATGCTGATGAATTTCATAAAATTAATACATTATACATGGAAATAAGATTTTGATGAATATGATGAATGTCATGAATTCTGTCTATTCCAGGAACATCTTCATTGCTGATTTTCTTAAAAGGGTATATGATATACTCCAGACACCAAGGGCATTACATCTACATCTTCAATTAGTTCACTTTTTCTAGAGATTCCTTGACTTTATGGTAAGATCTTATGCACTAATAGTTTTATAATGTTAGCATTTTATATCAAGGATCGTCACTTAGTGTTTTGGAACATGTTTTTTTAAACCTTGAACCCTTTATAGGTTCATCCGAAGCTAATTTTGAAGAAAGTTATGTAAGTGCATGCTCTCATAGTTTTTATTGTAAGAATGTGCAATTGAACAGATTAAAGATTGGGTTTGACCTTGATTTGTTGAATTTTTGATTGTTTTGATCAGACATTTGAGACCCAATTTTTGGAAGAGCGGAAAGTAGACCCGAAAACAGTGGCTTCCATTATCTTGGGTGGAGGTGCAGGGACCCGACTGTTTCCTCTTACTAGCAAAAGAGCTAAACCCTGTAAGTCAAATCTTTCAAAATATAGTGTTTGGATCATCATTTAAAACCATTATTAATAGCTATTGCTGACAGTTATTGATGTGCCTTTTAACCTAACATGTCGTGTTTGGGTGTGTGGTACTACTCTTGCAAAAGTTTACTTATTTTTCGTGACTTTATGTAACTGAAACCCAAACACACAGTGGACTAAATTAGGGGTCCCTGTATAATGCATTGTCCTTTTGGTTAACGATGTATCTACCATTTTCTTATATAGAAAATTTGCTTTGTATCCTTACTTTTCGAAGTTGAAGACACCAATTGAATTGTGAAGAACAATAAAGAATTTGTGTTAACTTTTCCTTTAAAGGCCAGGTTTAAATACATGGCTATCATTATATTACTGAGCTCAGTATTTTTCTGAAATTTTGTTTGCGTAGATGATCGGCAACGCAGAGGTAAAGAACCTTCTTCATGTCACCCCTGCGGCCCTGCTCGAGGATTAGAGGTGAACAACAAACCGGTTTGCGAACCGAAACCTGTTACGCAATTAACTGTCAAGATTATGCATTAATATTCACTCAGTTTTTCAGGCCAGAGGACGGGAAATCCCTGAAACCCATATGCCTTGTCCAACTGTTACGCAACACTCTAAATGTAGTAAGTCATAACTTTATAATCTGTTAGATCTTTCCGGTTATAACGTTGATTCTTAATTAATAATAACAACGATCAGTAAATGAGTTTGGTTTATATATAATATACCCACATTTTTATGGAATATAATGCAAAACCCCAAAAAAGCTCAAAGAAAACAAATACTAATTTTCATTTACAATTCTTGAATATAACCGTGCACCATGGCTCATGTACCATAATATTGTTGTGAGGTAAATGCACCATAGAGATCTCATTTATGAGGCACCATAGTGGTTTTGTTGTGATGCAGATGTTTTTTAAGGTGAGTGGTGCTTAAGTGATACAAAGTACATTTTCTCAAGTTGGTTTTCCATATGGCTTCTGGTGGAATGGCTCCACCAACAGTTGAAAAGGTTGATGGTGATACAATGTTTGTTGACAAACTGCCTGAGGAAATCAATGAAATGAAAATTAGGGATGAAAAGGCGGAAAAGGTTGTTGCCTCTTCGTATCTTCAACATGATATCTTTCTGTATTTTACTTTTACGTTCATTGGGTACATCTCTACTGCAATTTTCAAAAAAACTAGCCTCTTGTAGGAAATGGAGGCAACTGTCGTGGATGGAAATTGCACTGAAACTGGTCACATTATTGTTACTACTATTGGAGGAAGAAATGGTCAGCCCAAACAGGTAACTGTTATTCTTTGGTCCTTTTTTCACTAATTCAAAAAATGATTAGAATATTGAATGTGGTTAAAAAAAGTTGTTATTAATTTAATATCTTCACTCTTATTAATAAATCAGTTTGTACGTAGTGGCCTCTAAACTGTTGGATTTAATAAAAGTTGTTATTAATTTAATATCTTCACTCTTATTAATTTAATATGTGGAGGCTATTTGCAAATTCTAGAGGTAAAAGGACATTTTCCAACTAAAAAGTATCAGAAATTGTTGGATTTACTTTGAAATTCATAATTATATATGGGATTGTTGTATATTTTTATGAATTTAGGAACTACCGACTGCATGGTTATTTCTTATGTTTAGTAATTGTGTTTTAGTTATGTATTACATCTCGTGTGGCCGTGTTACAAAATGGCCATATTTATATGCAAGATTGAGCTCATGTATTTATAATACTTATAATGTAATGGTGCAGGCTATTGTTGGAACAATTGCTGTGATTTTTGGTGTTATTACAGTGAATGTTGCAGGTTTGAGGTAAGATCAAAGTGATGATTCTGTATGTTCTTGTATTTTGCTCTTTACATACCATTATAAGTTTGAACTAATACAAAGAACAAATTTTGTTATCCATTAATCCCTATTCCTGTGATTAGATACAAGGAGTATCAACTCCAAGATTATGGTTCTTGGTTTATAAAAAAAGTAAGTGTAATTCCTTTAAACATGAGTCCAAAAGTTATCCACTTTATATAATAACTGTCCGCATTTGTTTCCTGTTTCTCTTTTCAGTTGAACGACACCCATAACTGGAAACACCTTCGAAGTTGTTTATGAAAACCGAGGTTTGCAACAGCCTGCCTAGAAGATACAGAGTATGTGTTCCAGTTCTATCTATATTCCAATTCAAATTAATATGACATGTTTTGTGAAAATCAACCATTTAATCAAATTAAAAGTTTACTATGGTGTCCTTATTGCAGACTCTCAAACAATACAAATTGTCACACTGAACTCCCATTGAAGCCGGTTGCTGCAGACCACCCTCTCAGTAAGGCTTCATAAACTCATTCATTCCCTTTGATCTCCCCGCGGCAACGCGCGGGAGAAACTCCTAGTTAGTTATACATATATTATATTACTAGTTATCAACTTACTTGTACATTATGGGTTGTATGCAAGCTTTTGTGGGTTGTAGCCATTTTTAAAGTAACTCTCAATCCCAACACGCCGCAACGTGTGCGTGTGTTTCAACATTTTTACGCTTATTTTTTCCCATTTAGTAGTCCAATCGCAGCGTGGGTCTTAGATAGACTTAAGGGGTGTTTGACAATTTTTGAATGATTAAGTGTTGATCAATAAGAGGTCTGAACCATTAAGGTGCTATTTGTTTTTTCTACATAAAAACGTCTGCAGTCTGCGAATCACATCTGCAGCAGAAGAGGTGGACCAAATGTCTGTAGTCTGTAAGAAAGACTGTTTGTTTTTTTAACGTCTGCAGAATGCTGAAATATTTTGTAGTTAAACTAAACCTATTTTTAAACTTAAAAATAACTTTAACATTAATATAAAAATAAAAGTCATACAAATACATTAAAATATAAATCACTAATCACTAATCATACAAATTAAAATACCAAATCATACTATACAAATCACAAATCAAACCAAATACTATATCAAATCACAAACCAATAAATTTGGTATAGTATCTGATTTTGTCTCTATCATCCTCATATCTGAATTATTAACAACCACATATACATATAAAATCCTTCATATGCATGTCTGAATTTTTAACAACCACATATGCATATAAAATCCCTTCATATGCATATCTGATTTTGTCGTAACTCTAATCAACAACCACATCCACAACTTCATCATCTTCAAATGCATCTTCATCATCTTCAAATCACCATACGCTATGAATCCATAAACCCTAAGTTCCTACAGCTTCTCGTAACTCTAATCAACAACCACATCCACACGCTAATCTCATTGATGTGAGAGCGGAGCTGGCGCCGGAGGTGTATCGGACAGTGGTGGAGTCGGCGGGCGGAGTAGCGGTAGAGGGGTCGGAGGCCGGCGGTCGGAAGGCGGTAGCGTGGAGGTGGGGCAGCGGAGGGGGGAGGGATGCGAATGGTGAGGGGGTCAGAGGGGGGAGGGACGCGAATGGTGAGGGGGTCGGAGGGGGAGAGGCTGCGACTGGAATGGAGGTCGAAGGGCGGGAGGGCTACGATGGCGAGGGGGTCGGAGGGGGGAGGGTTGCAGCTGGAATGGGGTCGGAGGGCGGTGGCGTGGAGACGGACATCGACGGTCGGAAGGCGGTAACGTGGAGGCGGGATCGGAGGCGGCAACTAGAGATGAGTGGTGTGGTGGGCGTTGGAGGGTTCAAATGAAAGAAAGCAATGTCTGGAAGAAGAGAAGAAAATGGGGTAAAGCAGAAGAGGTTATGAAGACATAAGAAGTGGTAGCACCACATCTTCTCCGTGCAGACGTCAGGAAGACGTTTTTAATGAAACGTCTTTCAAAAAACAAACAGTCTGCGAACTTAAAAACTCTTCCTGCGTCTGCGTGCGCGCAGATGAAGAGGTGGGGAAGAGCTTTTTCCAAAAACAAACCCACCTAAGTGCTGAACCATTAAGAGGCCTGAAAATATGTCACACCCTCAAAATCCATGTGCGGGTTTTATCGTGAGACGTATGAACAAACCAGGATCACAGTCATTAGTTACTCAGAACGACACTATATGCAACGTATAAAATAATTCAGAGTTTGTAGCTTTAAAACATTTGCGAAAACGTTTTATAAATAAGTTTAACTCAAAGTACTGAAAATGTAAATTGGCAAAACACGCGCCAATATTTGAAACTTATAAATAATAAAATAGATGTCTTGATACAATGTGAGACTTTACAAAGCATGCTGGAATGTGATGTGCTCCTACTGGCAGCCAGAGTTAACGACATGAGAATAACATACTAAAAGAGTCAACATAATGGTTGGTGAGTTTAAGAGTTTGCGTTTAATATAAATAGTAACAATTATAAAACATAAGAGGTGCATTGAAACTAAATAGCTAATCTAAATTCACAAGTAATAACAATAGTGATTTCGCGATCGAAGCTGACATGTGTTTCGTTTGTTTGCCTCCCATTACAACCTACCAAGTTATGATGATGTTTGTGTTTAGGACAATATTGCACCCGTTTGACCTCGAGTCGCATGGGTGGGGCTTGTCAGGCCCAGTAGTACTGCATTTCCCGCTAGTTACCAATATTAACGATTCGAAAGTGTGAGGATTTTCCAATGTATATTACACTACGTTACACTATAACAACTTATAATAGTAATGCGTTCGTAAACAAGTATGCTATCTCCCCTAAAAGAGAGAGTGTATAAAAAGTGGGGCATGAACTCAGCTAGTGTGCATACGAGCAAAACAAGCGAAGCAAATAGAGAATGAGAAGACAACCCTTCAAATGTTACATAGATCATGTAAGTTTGTAAGTATACTAGAGCAGAATAGTTGAATAGAACCTAAGTGCTTACGATAGCACATTGACCTATATGGTTTAGAACGAAATACATAGTTGACAAAGTTGACCCATTGACTCGTTGGTGACATATCAGTTTCAATCCCATTTAAGCAAGTGTAACAGTGCATCATACATGATAACCATACAAGTATCTCACGTATATCACATTATCAACTCTAGTTCTAATAAGATATCTTATACTACTTCAGTTTAGCATAATCACATTGATCAACAAGATTCATACTAACCAACATTCATAACAATGATCAATTTCAATTCTAACGTGACTTCCTAATCACACACCATAGTACATCACCATGTATGATCATCAAGGACCTAAATTCTCTAAATGGCCAAACAAGCATCCATACAACCTAAGTAACACATTCCATCACATTAGACATCATCCATAAGTATTCTAACATGATCCTAATAACATAACCATACATAAATCATCACATCCCATGTTCTTAAAAAATAAAGTTTCCCTTTTGGAAAAGTAATATCCCAATGTCAATTCAACACTCAATTCTTTCATGAATTTATCAACAACATACCTAATCAAGTCCATACTAACATCTAGACATGGCCAACATTATCAAATCACCATAATTCACAAATCTCATATCCCAAAAGTTTCTACTTTTTGCAAGATATGAACTACATGATAAATTCTTGAATTTCTAGCATTATAATCATAATCCCAACATTCATACAATTTCATTAACACCCTAACATCATCAATCCATCATCAAATCATCAAGTTCATGAAATAAAGTTACTATTATTAGTAATGTATGAACTACACATCAAAATCATGGATTTCCTTGCAAAATCATCATAAACTAACATCAATACGGTCCAACTAACATCAAAGCGTCATCAAACAACATCAATTGGACAATCTCATGATAAAAAGTTACTATTTTGAGTAAGGTATGAACTAGGTCATCAAAATCATGGATTTCTTGCACAATCAAACTAGATTAACATTCATACAACCTAACTAACATCATATCATCATCAAATCATCATCAAATCATCATGAATTTCATATTTTCATGCCCATTTTATGAAATTAGGGTTCATCATCATCAAAAATATGAAATACTTGATGAAACTTACCTTTAGATGTGTTTAGATGATGATTAGCACTTGTATTCAACTTGAACTTGGATTCCAATCAAAATCAACTTAGATTGCTTGTTCTGGGATCAATTTTGAATTAAAGGGGTGCTTGAGGATTGCTTGTGGCTGAAAGGGGGTGGGGAGGGGTTTAGGGTTCAATTTTTGTTAAGTTTAGTTTAGGTTTACTACACCTAACCCCCTTTTGTTTATATTTTATAAAACCAATCATTTTAAACACTTTTTAAATAGTTTTTAACTACAAAATACAAACATTATTAATACCCGAATTGGCTCGGGCCTCTCCTTCCGGCTAAGGGCATCAGCTACCACGTTAGCTTTGCCCGGATGGTAATGGATTTCACAGTCGTAGTCTTTTATTAGCTCCAACCACCGTCTCTGCCTCATATTCAGATCCTTTTGCTCAAAGAAGTACTTCAAGCTTTTGTGGTCCGTGAAGATGGTACACTTCGTCCCGTACAGATAGTGCCGCCAAATCTTCAACGCGAAAACCACAGCTGCTAGCTCCAAGTCATGAGTAGGGTAGTTAACCTCATGAACTTTCAGCTGTCGGGATGCATAGGCTATCACCTTTCCTCTCTGCATTAATACACACCCCAACCCCGAGTAGGAGGCATCAGAATAAACCACCAAATCTTCACTCCCCTCGGGTAACGCCAATACTGGAGCTTGGGTCAATCTCGTCTTCAGTTCTTCAAACGCCTTCTCTTGAGCTTGACCCCATACAAATTTCACATCCTTCCGGGTCAGCTTTGTCAGTGGAGAAGCAATTTTGGAAAGTCTTGGATAAACCTTCGGTAGTAACCCGCCAAACCCAAGAAACTACGGATCTCGGACGGCGTCCTCGGAGATTTCCATTGCATCACTGCTTCCACTTTCGCCGGATCGACCATAATCCCATCCGGATTTACCACGTGACCCAAGAATTGAACTTCACGCAACCAAAATGTGCATTTGGAGAATTTTGCATACAATTTCTCCCTTCTCAACGTTTCCAGAACTTCGCGAATGTGACCGGCATGCTCAGTCTCGCTCTTTGAATAAATCAAGATGTCATCAATGAATACTATCACTGATTTATCCAACATCGGCCGGCACACCCTATTCATCAGGTCCATAAAAGCAGCTGGCGCGTTGGTCAGACCAAATGACATAACGAGGAACTCATAATGACCGTAGCGCGTACGAAAAGCTGTTTTAGGGATATCCTGCTCCTTCACCTTCAGTTGATGGTAGCCTGATCGAAGATCTATACGTGAAAACCAACTAGCACCCTGAAGTTGATCAAACAAGTCGTCGATCCTCGGCAAGGGGTATCTGTTCTTTACTGTCAGCTTATTCAACTCGCGGTAGTCGATGCACATCCTCATACTACCGTCCTTTTTCTTTACAAACAGGACCGGAGCACCCCAAGGTGAGATACTCGGTCGAATAAACCCCTTATCCAACAGCTCTTGTAACTGCTCCATCAACTCTTTCATCTCTGTCGGGGCCAATCGGTATGGTGCTTTGGCAACAGGTTGGGCGCCTGGTACTAAATCAATCTGGAACTCGATCTCTCTGTCTGGTGGCAATCCCGATAAGTCTTCCGGGAACACGTCTGGGAACTCACACACAACCGGAACATCAGACAGTTGTGGTGCTGGCTTCTCTACATCTTTCACATAACATAAATAGGCGTTACATCCACGCCTCATACATTTCCCCGCCACTGCCATTGAGATCACTTTCGGAATCGTAGTAACCCGATCCCCATAAACTGTCACTGGACTACCGTCAGGCGCTGTCAAACTGATCATCTTCTTGCGACACACGATGTTCGCCTCGAAATCTGCCAACCAGTCCATTCCAAGCACCAATCGAAACCACCTAACGTCATCGCAAAGGGTTTAACTGGGAATTTGTGACCCTCCAGTTCTACATCGCAACCCTCAATTACCTCTGAAATCCTGGTGGTTTTACCTATAGCAGTCTCTACATCAAACGGTACATCCACACGTCTACTACTAACGGGCAATTTGGCACAAAGAGCAGCAGAAATAAAACTCCTACTGGCACCCAAATCAAATAATACAGAGGCTAAAGTTTGGTTCACCAGAAACGTACCGGACACTACATCGGGGTCCGTCCTCGCCTCTTCCTGCGTCATCGTAAATGCCCTGGTGCTCGCTTTCGACCCTTCACCCCCTGTCTTCTTCACACCGGAACCCTCAGATCTCGGCTTCTTGCAGTCTTTATTCATATGACCACTTTCCCCACAGTTAAAGCATCTCATTCCTTTACACTCTTTGGCCATATGACCGGGCTTTCCACACTTGAAACATACATTCAGCCCCCATCTGCACTCACCACCGTGCTCTCGCCCACACTTCCCACACTTTCTCGACCCTGCACTTGTCACGACCACACGACGATCATCAACCCGTGCCTTCTTACTACTTGTCGAAGTGGTAGAGGCTACGACTGAAAAGCTTGAAAGAATTAAAGCGTATATGAAAGCGGCCAAAGACCGACAGAAATCGTATGCCGACAAACGACGCAGACCGATTGAGTTCCAGGTGGGAGATCGTGTTATGTTGAAGGTCTCACCTTGGAAAGGGATCATTCGATTCCGGAAGCGGGGTAAGTTGAGTCCGCGATATATAGGCCCTTTCCGAATCATTGCTCGAGTAGGAGAGGTGGCCTATAGGTTAGATTTGCCAGATGAACTAAGTGGAATCCACCCGACTTTCCACGTGTCTCATCTGAGGAAGTGTTTGGCGGACGAAGACATAGTCGTTCCACTGGATGATATCGAAGTAGACGAAAAGCTCAATTATGTAGAACAACCAGTGGCGATTATCGATCGCAAAGAGAAGAGGTTGAGGAATAAAGTGGTTCCCCTTGTGCGTGTACAGTGGCGGCACAGGAAGGGATCCGAGTCGACGTGGGAAACCGAAGAAGAAATGAGGCAACATTACCCACGATTGTTCGAAGAGTAACAGGTTTCGGGGAAGAAACCTACAATAAGGGGGGTGGACTTGTAACACCCTGAAGTCTGACTTTTTGGTAGGCTATGCGACTGAGCCTCAGTCGCCTGTGATTTATGCGACTGGAGGTCAACCGCATGGCTATTCGGCCGATTGAAGCTCAACCGCACGATTGGAGTTCAACCGCCCGAATGGAGTATGAGCCGCATGGAACATGTGCGATTGAGGTCCAATCGCATAGGGTTGATGCGACTGAAGGTCCAGTCGCCCCTGGACCAGATGCGAATGGGCTATGGGTATAAAAGGGGGGTAGCTCCATTCTCCTCCCCATTTTTCAGTCGGGGAGAGAGCAGTGAGCGACAGAGAACAGAGAAGAAGAGAGGGAAAGTGCTGCCCAAGTTCAAGATCGATTGTGAAGCTAGCCAAATCGAAGCTCACCAACTCCTACCTGACAATGTGAGTTCTAGGACCCCTCATTTACATGTTTTCTAACGATTTTGGGGCTGGAGACACATTAAAACCCTAGTTTTGAAGTAGTGAAAGTTGACCCATTTGGGTAAATCTTGAGTAATGTGTTTATGGTATGAATTAGGACTAGTATATGCTTGTATGAGGTCCTAGTAGGAATCCCTAAGGCTTGGGAGGGTTGAATTGGGCTGAAAATGGGTTTATGGTGACTGTGGGGACGGGGGTTTCGCGACTGCTGTTCATGAAGAACTCCAGTCGCTGCCCAGTTAGGGTTATGCGACTGAAGGGCCATTCGGCCGAATGAGTAATAGTTGATGTCCAATCGCCCGACTGAGACTCAGACGCCCGATTGAGTCTCAATCGCACGATAGGTGATGCGACTGAGGGTTTCGGTCGCATAAGCTCAATCGCAGAGTAGTTCAGTCGCGCGGTTAAGAGTTAGTCGCATATAACCCAGTCGCAGAGAGTCTAGTCGTACGGAAGGAAGTTCAATCGCACGTTTGAGTACCCATTCGCATGAGTAGCCCAATCGCATGACCCAGTCGCATGGAGGACATGCGACTGGTGGTAGTTCAGTCGCCCGGACAGGGCTGATGTGAGTGAATGTAGAAGTGTATGTATGATGTATGTATGTTAGTATGATGTTGCCATGATAGATGGTGAATACTGATGATATGTAAGTATGTATGTTCCTTATGTATATGTGTCTTATCTTTAATAGCTTTACGTGAATGAATGAACGAAAGAAAAGAATGTATTAAAAACGTAAAGTGAAAGATAATGAAAGAAGGAACATGATGAATGAATGCATGCATTAATGAAAGAAAGTAAGAAAGGCTTGCAAGCAAATGAAGGAGGTGCACACCCCTGGCAGGTGTTAGCTCAACGGTGTACGGGTTAGCTACCCCGAAGGATGTACATCGGGTCAATCATTGAGATTGATAATGAGGTGAGCAACTTCGTGTTGCAAGAGACTCGGTTAGCAGGCAATCATAAGATTGTCACTGAGGTGAGCAGTCGCGCACTGCAACAGACTCGGCTAACGTATGTTAGTAGTAAAGTGAAAGATAAGTGGTGTATGTACTTACCCCAGGTGACTGGATCAGCTTTGTGCACAACGTTCGTGGCTAACCACCACAGGTCCAGCACCAGTAGTATGTATGATGAAAGTGGGGTATTGTACATGTCACCGAATGTAATGAACGTTCGAACGAAAGTAATGAAAGTATGAATGAATGTAATGAATGTTCGAACGTAAGTAATGAATGTATGAATGAAAGTAAAGTACGTACGAAAGTATGTAAAGTATGTATGTATGAAAGTAAACGAGAATGATGAAGTGTACACGAATGAAAGTAAGTAATGAATGATGCGATAATAATAATATTATCTACGTGTACGTATGATGTGTGAACACATGTATGAAAGAGCAGTTAATGAGAATGAAAGTATGTTTTATTATAAAACTAGAACTCACTCAGCAACGCTGACTTTTATGTGTTTTCCAGTTCGCAGGTAGTGTTGCTGAGGATGGCACGAGGCGACTACTCAGCTCTTTTGGGATGGCATTCTCCAGTTGATAATGCTGCAACGTCATGGGTTGCGGGTCCATAATATTCGCAACACATCACGTTGCATGCCATTATGAGATTTCTTGAGGATCTGAATAAACGAGATTACTCAAAAAATCTCCTATAGATTTTGATAAGTTCGCCATGCGTTGGAAGCGTGCGCGTAGCACATGCAACGAAATATGTTGCATGAAAGTGTCAAGAGTATTCCGTCAGGGTTCCGATGTACGGAATTACCTAAGGAATATTCTTTAGTATAAAAATATAATTTTTTTTATGTTTTTGAACTTAATATCTCCTCTAGAGGTCGCTGTATGATCCTATGAGGAGAGACGAAGTAGAGAAGCTGCATTTTGTAATCGAGTCAATGATGTAATGACTTTTATGAATGAATGAGAATGTATATTTTATTAATTCCGCTGCGTATTTTATGATCATGTATGTCATACGTGCGATGAGGAACCAACAGTAAGGTGCCCGGTGAGCGGGCCTTACAAGTGATACCAACTTGTAAGGCCCCGCTCACCGGGCACCTTACTGTTGGTTCTTCATCGCACATATTACTTACATATTGTATATAATCATAAATCAACGCAGCGGAAATGATAAATTATATACATTCTCATTCATTCATAAAAGTCATTACATCATTGACTCGATTACAAAATGCAGCTTTCTCTACTTTGTCTCTCCTCATAGGATCATACAGCGACCTCTAGAGGAGATATTAAGTTCAAAAACATAAAAATTATATTTTTATACTAAAGAATATTCCTTAGGTAATTCCGTACATCGGAACCCTGACAGAATACTCTTGACACTTTCATGCAACATATTTCGTTGCATGTGCTACGCGCACGCTTCCAATGCGTGGCGAACTTATCAAAATCTATAGGAGATTTCTTGAGTAATCTCGTTTATTCAGATCCTCAAGAAATCTCATAATGACATGCAACGTGATGTGTTGCGAATATTAAGGACCCGCAACCCATGACGTTGCAGCATTATCAACTGGAGAATGCCATCCCAAAAGAGCTGAGTAGTCGCCTCGTGCCATCCTCAGCAACACTACCTGCGAACTGGAAAACACATAAAAGTCAGCGTTGCTGAGTGAGTTCTAGTTTTATAATAAAACATACTTTCATTCTCATTAACTGCTCTTTCATACATGTGTTCACACATCATACGTACACGTAGATAATATTATTATTATCTCATCATTCATTACTTACTTTCATTCGTGTACACTTCATCATTCTCGTTTACTTTCATACATACATACTTTACATACTTTCGTACGTACTTTACTTTCATTCATATACTCTTCATCATTCTCATTTACTTTCATACATACATACTTCACGTACTTTCGTACGTACTTTACTTTCATTCTTACATTCATTACTTACGTTCGAACATTCATTACATTCATTCATACTTTCATTACTTTCGTTCGAACGTTCATTACATTCGGTGACATGTACAATACCCCACTTTCATCATACATACTACTGGTGCTGGACCTGTGGTGGTTAGCCACGAACGTTGTGCACAAAGCTGATCCAGTCACCTGGGGTAAGTACATGCACCACTTATCTTTCACTTCACTACTAACATACGTTAGCCGAGTCTGTTGCAGTGCGCGACCGCTCACCTCAGTGACAATCTTATGATTGCCTGCTAACCGAGTCTCTTGCAACACGAAGTTGCTCACCTCATTATCAATCTCAATGATTGACCCGATGTACATCCTTCGGGGTAGCTAACCCGTACACCGTTGAGCTAACACCTGCCAGGGGTGTGCACCTCCTTCATTTGCTTGCAAGCCTTTCTTACTTTCTTTCATTAATGCATGCATTCATTCATCATGTTCATTCTTTCATTATCTTTCACTTTACGTTTTTAATACATTCGTTTCTTTCGTTCATTCATTCACGTAAAGCTATTAAAGATAAGACACATATACATAAGGAACATACATACTTACATATCATCAGTATTCACCATCTATCATGGCAACATCATACTAACATACATACATCATACATACATCATACATACACTTCTACATTCACTCACATCAGCCCTGTCCGGGCGACTGAACTACCACCAGTCGCATGTCCTCCATGCGACTGGGTCATGCGATTGGGCTACTCATGCGAATGGGTACTCAAACGTGCGATTGAACTTCCTTCCGTACGACTAGACTCTCTGCGACTGGGTTATATGCGACTAACTCTTAACCGTGCGACTGAACTACTCTGCGATTGAGCTTATGCGACCGAAACCCTCAGTCGCATCACCTATCGTGCGATTGAGACTCAATCGGGCGTCTGAGTCTCAGTCGGGCGATTGGACATCAACTATTACTCATTCGGCCGAATGGCCCTTCAGTCGCATAACCCTAACTGGGCAGCGACTGGAGTTCTTCATGAACAGCAGTCGCGAAACCCCCGTCCCCACAGTCACCATAAACCCATTTTCAGCCCAATTCAACCCTCCCAAGCCTTAGGGATTCCTACTAGGACCTCATACAAGCATATACTAGTCCTAATTCATACCATAAACACATTACTCAAGATTTACCCAAATGGGTCAAACTTTCACTATTTCAAAACTAGGGTTTTAATGTGTCTCCAGCCCCAAAATCGTTAGAAAACATGTAAATGAGGGGTCCTAGAACTCACATTGTCAGGTAGGAGTTGATGAGCTTCGAATTAGCTTGCTTCTCGACAATCGGGCAGCACTTTCCCCTCTTTCTTTCTCTTCTCGGTCTCTTTCTGCTCTCTTCCCGACTGAAAATGGGAGGAGAGTGGAGCTGCTCCCTTTTTATACCCACTTCTCAGTCGCATCTGGTCCAGGGGCGACTGGACCTTCAGTCGCATGAACACTATGCGATTGGACCCCAATCGCACATGTTCCATGCGGCTCATACTCCATTCGGGCGGTTGAACTCCAGTCGTGCGGTTGAGCTTCAATCGGCCGAATAGCCATGCGGTTGACCTCCAGTCGCATAAATCACAGGCGACTGAGGCTCAGTCGCATAGCCTACCAAAAGGTCAAACTTTCGGGTGTTACAAGTCCACCCCCCTTATTTTAGGTTTCGTCCCCGAAACCTGTTACTCTTCGAACAATCGTGGGTAATGCTGCTTCATTTCTTCTTCCGTTTCCCACGTCGACTCGGATCCTTTCCTGTGCCGCCACTGTACACGCACAAGGGGAACCACTTTATTTCTCAACCTCTTCTCTTTGCGATCTATGATCGCCACTGGTTGCTCTACGTAATTGAGCTTTTCGTCTACTTCGATATCATCCAGTGGAACGACCATGTCTTCGTCCGCCAAACACTTCCTCAGATGAGACACGTGGAAAGTCGGGTGGATTCCACTTAGTTCATCTGGCAAATCTAACCTATAGGCCACCTCTCCTACTCGAGCAATGATTCGGAAAGGGCCTATATATCGCGGACTCAACTTACCCCGCTTCCGGAATCGAATGATCCCTTTCCAAGGTGAGACCTTCAACATAACACGATCTCCCACCTGGAACTCAATCGGTCTGCGTCGTTTGTCGGCATACGATTTCTGTCGGTCTTTGGCCGCTTTCATATACGCTTTAATTCTTTCAAGCTTTTCAGTCGTAGCCTCTACCACTTCGACGCTTCCCAATTCTTTCTGACCAATTTCACCCCAACAGACGGGTGTCCTGCATCTTCTACCGTATAGCATCTCATAGGGTGGCATGCCGATACTGGCATGATAACTGTTGTTGTATGAGAACTCAGCTAACGGTAGATGGTCATCCCAACTTCCCCCGAAGTCAATAACACATGCTCGGAGCATGTCCTCCAAAGTCTGAATGGTCCTTTCTGACTGACCATCAGTTTGAGGATGATAAGCCGTGCTAATATGCAACCTCGTCCCCATAGAATCGTGGAATTTCTTCCAGAATTTGGATGTAAACCGTGTGTCGCGATCAGATACAATCGACACCGGTACACCATGACGAGTCACAATCTCTTTGATGAAAAGATCAGCCAACTTCTCGGACGAATATGTCTCCCGCATCGGTAAGAAGTGAGCACTCTTCGTCAATCGATCCACAATCACCCAGATCGTATTTTCATAATAAACCTAAACTTAAACTGAGAATGGGACAGGGAGAATGAGAATACCATCTGAGTAGTCGCGTGCCATCAGGTATTTTCTTAAAGATTAACTGGTTATTATGTGCGCATGTGATGTGAATTATGTGTACTGTTAGACTGAGATACTAATGTAGTCAGGATAGGTGATGCTCGGGGTACGAAGAGTAGAGTAAGTGGCTAATCACAACTGGCCACTGTAATTAGGGACTTACTGTACTTAACATAAACTGAGCTATTTTCTTGAATGACCGTGTTGGTGTTTTAATCTTTCAGTGTGATAGAAGATGGTCGGTGATAGATCATCTGATGCTTCCCGTGATGGTGAACGTGGTGATGAGCCGCGTATCACGAGAGGAAGACTTAGGAAAGAGAAAGTAGTTCGTGAGGAGAACGAGATTCCTCACCAGGAAGAGACGGACGAAAGCGCCAAGTTGAGAGCCTCGGTAAAAGAGGCAATGATTGAGGAAGTGCACCAGGTTATGCAGACGATCCTACCGACTGTAATGACCGAAGCGATAAAGGCAGTACGAGAGGAGGATAGACGAGGGAGGAGACGGTCCTCCGGTAGACAGCAACAGACAGAGGCAGAAACGGTATTGTCGGATGACGAAGAGGAAGAGGAGGAAGAACAGGTTAGGGGGACAGCCCGGGGTTGTGATTACGGGAAATTTATGAGATGCAAGCCTCCGACTTTTGATGGTTCGGGTACGGCTGCTGATGCTCACCAATGGGTGAGAGAGATGGAGGCGGTCCTTGATATCAGTGACTGCCAGGAGGATAAAAAGGTGAAGTTTGCTACCCACTCGTTTACGGGGACGGCATTGTGCTGGTGGGACAATATTGTCCAGGCCGAGGGTAGCAGGGCCATGGGGAAATTGAAGTGGTCTGAGTTGAAGAGAATGGTGATCGAGGAGTTTAGTCCTCGTCGAGAGATGGACAGAGTTGAGAGAGAGTTCCTGCAGCTGGAGGCGGGAACAATGACCCACCAACAATACACGACCAAGTTCAACGACATGGCACGGTTGGTGCCAGAGCAAGTGACGCCGGTGTCTCGCAAGATCAACCGGTATATTCAGGGGTTGCCAGCTGAAATTCGTTGGCATTTGATTTCCGCCCGACCCAGTACTTTCAGGTCGGCGGTGGATTTAGCTGGGAGGTTGTACGATGAACGAGCTGCGTTGGTGAAATCTGAGTGCAGTAAGAAGGGAAGTGATGAGAGGAAGTGGCAGGGAAAGAGGTTTGGTCGGGGTGATACTTCGACAAGTAGTAAGAAGGCACGGGTTGATGATCGTCGTGTGGTCGTGACAAGTGCAGGGTCGAGAAAGTGTGGGAAGTGTGGGCGAGAGCACGGTGGTGAGTGCAGATGGGGGCTGAATGTATGTTTCAAGTGTGGAAAGCCCGGTCATATGGCCAAAGAGTGTAAAGGAATGAGATGCTTTAACTGTGGGGAAAGTGGTCATATGAATAAAGACTGCAAGAAGCCGAGATCTGAGGGTTCCGGTGTGAAGAAGGCAGGGGGTGAAGGGTCGAAAGCGAGCGCCAGAGCATTCACGATGACGCAGGAAGAGGCAAGGACGGACCCTGATGTAGTGTCCGGTACGTTTCTGGTGAACCAAACTTTAGCCTCTGTATTATTTGATTCGGGTGCCAGTAAGAGTTTCATTTCTGCTGCTTTTTGCGCCAAATTGCCCGTTAGTAGTAGACGTGTGGATGTACCGTTTGATGTAGAGACTGCTATAGGTAAAACCACCAGGATTTCAGAGGTAATTGAGGGTTGCGATGTAGAACTGGAGGGTCACAAATTCCCAGTTAAACCCTTTGCGATGACATTAGGCGGTTTCGATTTGGTGCTTGGAATGGATGGTTGGCAGATTTCGAGGCGAACATTGTGTGTCGCAAGAAGATGATCAGTTTGACAGCGCCTGACGGTAGTCCAGTGACAGTTTATGGGGATCGGGTTACTACGATTCCGAAAGTGATCTCAATGGCAGTGGCGGGGAAATGTATGAGGCGTGGATGTAACGCCTATTTATGTTATGTGAAAGATGTAGAGAAGCCAGCACCACAACTGTCTGATGTTCCGGTTGTGTGTGAGTTCCCAGACGTGTTCCCGGAAGACTTATCGGGATTGCCACCAGACAGAGAGATCGAGTTCCAGATTGATTTAGTACCAGGCGCCCAACCTGTTGCCAAAGCACCATACCGATTGGCCCCGACAGAGATGAAAGAGTTGATGGAGCAGTTACAAGAGCTGTTGGATAAGGGGTTTATTCGACCAAGTATCTCACCTTCGGGTGCTCCGGTCCTGTTTGTAAAGAAAAAGGACGGTAGTATGAGGATGTGCATCGACTACCGCGAGTTGAATAAGCTGACAGTAAAGAACAGATACCCCTTGCCGAGGATCGACGACTTGTTTGATCAACTTCAGGGTGCTAGTTGGTTTTCACGTATAGATCTTCGATCAGGCTACCATCAACTGAAGGTGAAGGAGCAGGATATCCCTAAAACAGCTTTTCGTACGCGCTACGGTCATTATGAGTTCCTCGTTATGTCATTTGGTCTGACCAACGCGCCAGCTGCTTTTATGGACCTGATGAATAGGGTGTGCCGGCCGATGTTGGATAAATCAGTGATAGTATTCATTGATGACATCTTGATTTATTCAAAGAGCGAGACTGAGCATGCCGGTCACATTCGCGAAGTTCTGGAAACGTTGAGAAGGGAGAAATTGTATGCAAAATTCTCCAAATGCGCATTTTGGTTGCGTGAAGTTCAATTCTTGGGTCACGTGGTAAATCCGGATGGGATTATGGTCGATCCGGCGAAAGTGGAAGCAGTGATGCAATGGAAGTCTCCGAAGACGCCGTCCGAGATCCGTAGTTTCTTGGGCTTGGCGGGTTACTACCGAAGGTTCATCCAAGACTTTTCCAAAATTGCCTTTCCACTGACAAAGTTGACCCGGAAAGATGTGAAATTTGTGTGGGGTCAAGCTCAAGAGAAGGCGTTTGAAGAACTGAAGACGAAATTGACCCAAGCTCCAGTATTGGCGTTACCCGAGGGGAGTGAAGATTTGGTGGTTATTCTGATGCCTCCTACTCGGGGTTGGGGTGTGTATTAATGCAGAGAGGAAAGGTGATAGCCTATGCATCCCGACAGCTGAAAGTTCATGAGGTTAACTACCCTACTCATGACTTGGAGCTAGCAACTGTGGTTTTCGCGTTGAAGATTTGGCGGCACTATCTGTACGGGACGAAGTGCACCATCTTCACGGACCACAAAAGCTTGAAGTATTTCTTCGAGCAAAAAGATCTGAATATGAGGCAACGGCGGTGGTTGGAGCTTATAAAGACTATGATTGTGAGATCCATTACCATCCGGGCAAAGCCAACGTGGTGGCGGATGCCCTTAGCCGAAAGGAGAGGCCCGAGCCAATTCGAGTGAAGGCGTACCAGCTAATCATGACCTCTTACGTAATGAAACAGGTCAAAGAGTTCCAAGATGAGGCTTTAAAGGACGAACATCTTAACTCTGAACGCATGAGAGGTCTGATCGCGGAGTTGGGAGAAAACGCAACGGGTGTTAGAACTCGGTTTGGGCGTATGTGGATTCCTCGTCTTGGGGATCTACGAATGAAGATTTTGGATGAAGCTCATAAGTCTCGATACTCCATTCATCCCGGTGCTACCAAAATGTACAAAGATATGAAGAAAGATTACTGGTGGCCGGGTATGAAACGTGATGTGGTGGAGTATGTGAGCAAATGCCTCACGTGTTTGCAAGTAAAGGCAGAGCACCAGAAGCCGTATGGAAAGATTCAGCCGTTGGACATACCGGAATGGAAATGGGAGCACATCACCATGGATTTTATCACAAAGCTGCCACGTACCCCGAAAGGTATGATACGATCTGGGTGATTGTGGATCGATTGACGAAGAGTGCTCACTTCTTACCGATGCGGGAGACATATTCGTCCGAGAAGTTGGCTGATCTTTTCATCAAAGAGATTGTGACTCGTCATGGTGTACCGGTGTCGATTGTATCTGATCGCGACACACGGTTTACATCCAAATTCTGGAAGAAATTCCACGATGCTATGGGGACGAGGTTGCATATTAGCACGGCTTATCATCCTCAAACTGATGGTCAGTCAGAAAGGACCATTCAGACTTTGGAGGACATGCTCCGAGCATGTGTTATGACTTCGGGGGAAGTTGGGATGACCATCTACCGTTAGCTGAGTTCTCATACAACAACAGTTATCATGCCAGTATCGGCATGCCACCCTATGAGATGCTATACGGTAGAAGATGCAGGACACCCGTCTGTTGGGGTGAAATTGGTCAGAAAGAATTGGGAAGCGTCGAAGTGGTAGAGGCTACGACTGAAAAGCTTGAAAGAATTAAAGCGTATATGAAAGCGGCCAAAGACCGACAGAAATCGTATGCCGACAAACGACGCAGACCGATTGAGTTCCAGGTGGGAGATCGTGTTATGTTGAAGGTCTCACCTTGGAAAGGGATCATTCGATTCCGGAAGCGGGGTAAGTTGAGTCCGCGATATATAGGCCCTTTCCGAATCATTGCTCGAGTAGGAGAGGTGGCCTATAGGTTAGATTTGCCAGATGAACTAAGTGGAATCCACCCGACTTTCCACGTGTCTCATCTGAGGAAGTGTTTGGCGGACGAAGACATGGTCGTTCCACTGGATGATATCGAAGTAGATGAAAAGCTCAATTACGTAGAGCAACCAGTGGCGATCATAGATCGCAAAGAGAAGAGGTTGAGAAATAAAGTGGTTCCCCTTGTGCGTGTACAGTGGCGGCACAGGAAAGGATCCGAGTCGACGTGGGAAACGGAAGAAGAAATGAAGCAGCATTACCCATGATTGTTCGAAGAGTAACAGGTTTCGGGGACGAAACCTAAAATAAGGGGGGTGGACTTGTAACACCCGAAAGTTTGACCTTTTGGTAGGCTATGCGACTGAGCCTCAGTCGCCTGTGATTTATGCGACTGGAGGTCAACCGCATGGCTATTCGGCCGATTGAAGCTCAACCGCACGATTGGAGTTCAACCACCCGAATGGAGTATGAGCCGCATGGAACATGTGCGATTGGGGTCCAATCGCATAGTGTTCATGCGACTGAAGGTCCAGTCGCCCCTGGACCAGATGCGACTGAGAAGTGGGTATAAAAAGGGAGCAGCTCCACTCTCCTCCCATTTTCAGTCGGGAAGAGAGCAGAAAGAGACCGAGAAGAGAAAGAAAGAGGGGAAAGTGCTGCCCGATTGTCGAGAAGCAAGCTAATTCGAAGCTCATCAACTCCTACCTGACAATGTGAGTTCTAGGACCCCTCATTTACATGTTTTCTAACGATTTTAGGGCTGGAGACACATTAAAACCCTAGTTTTGAAATAGTGAAAGTTTGACCCATTTGGGTAAATCTTGAGTAATGTGTTTATGTATGAATTAGGACTAGTATATGCTTGTATGAGGTCCTAGTAGGAATCCCTAAGGCTTGGAAGGGTTGAATTGGGCTGAAAATGGTTTATGGTGACTGTGGGACGGGGGTTTCGCGACTGCTGTTCATGAAGAACTCCAGTCGCTGCCCAGTTAGGGTTATGCGACTGAAGGGCCATTCGGCCGAATGAGTAATAGTTGATGTCCAATCGCCCGACTGAGACTCAGACGCCCGATTGAGTCTCAATCGCACGATAGGTGATGCGACTGAGGGTTTCGGTCGCATAAGCTCAATCGCAGAGTAGTTCAGTCGCACGGTTAAGAGTTAGTCGCATATAACCCAGTCGCAGAGAGTCTAGTCGTACGGAAGGAAGTTCAATCGCACGTTTGAGTACCCATTCGCATGAGTAGCCCAATCGCATGACCCAGTCGCATGGAGGACATGCGACTGGTGGTAGTTCAGTCGCCCGGACAGGGCTGATGTGAGTGAATGTAGAAGTGTATGTATGATGTATGTATGTTAGTATGATGTCGCCATGATAGATGGTGAATACTGATGATATGTAAGTATGTATGTTCCTTATGTATATGTGTCTTATCTTTAATAGCTTTACGTGAATGAATGAACGAAAGAAACGAATGTATTAAAAACGTAAAGTGAAAGATAATGAAAGAAGGAACATGATGAATGAATGCATGCATTAATGAAAGAAAGTAAGAAAGGCTTGCAAGCAAATGAAGGAGGTGCACACCCCTGGCAGGTGTTAGCTCAACGGTGTACGGGTTAGCTACCCCGAAGGATGTACATCGGGTCAATCATTGAGATTGATAATGAGGTGAGCAACTTCGTGTTGCAAGAGACTCGGTTAGCAGGCAATCATAAGATTGTCACTGAGGTGAGCGGTCGCGCACTGCAACAGACTCGGCTAACGTATGTTAGTAGTGAAGTGAAAGATAAGTGGTGCATGTACTACCCCAGGTGACTGGATCAGCTTTGTGCACAACGTTCATGGCTAACCACCACAGGTCCAGCACCAGTAGTATGTATGATGAAAGTGGGGTATTGTACATGTCACCGAATGTAATGAACGTTCGAACGAAAGTAATGAAAGTATGAATGAATGTAATGAATGTTCGAACGTAAGTAATGAATGTAAGAATGAAAGTAAAGTACGTACGAAAGTACGTGAAGTATGTATGTATGAAAGTAAATGAGAATGATGAAGAGTATATGAATGAAAGTAAAGTACGTACGAAAGTATGTAAAGTATGTATGTATGAAAGTAAACGAGAATGATGAAGTGTACACGAATGAAAGTAAGTAATGAATGATGAGATAATAATAATATTATCTACGTGTACGTATGATGTGTGAACACATGTATGAAAGAGCAGTTAATGAGAATGAAAGTATGTTTTATTATAAAACTAGAACTCACTCAGCAACGCTGACTTTTATGTGTTTTCCAGTTCGCAGGTAGTGTTGCTGAGGATGGCACGAGGCGACTACTCAGCTCTTTTGGGATGGCATTCTCCAGTTGATAATGCTGCAACGTCATGGGTTGCGGGTCCTTAATATTCGTAACACATCACGTTGCATGTCATTATGAGATTTCTTGAGGATCTGAATAAACGAGATTACTCAAGAAATCTCCTATAGATTTTGATAAGTTCGCCACGCATTGGAAGCGTGCGCGTAGCACATGCAACGAAATATGTTGCATGAAAGTGTCAAGAGTATTCCGTCAGGGTTCCGATGTACGGAATTACCTAAGGAATATTCTTTAGTATAAAATATAATTTTTATGTTTTAAGCTTAATATCTCCTCTAGAGGTCGCTGTATGATCCTATGAGGAGAGACAAAGTAGAGAAAGCTGCATTTTGTAATCGAGTCAATGATGTAATGACTTTTATGAATGAATGAGAATGTATATAATTTATCATTTCCGCTGTGTTGATTTATGATTATATACATTATGTAAGTTATATGTGCGATGAAGAACCAACAGTAAGGTGCCCGGTGAGCGGGGCCTTACAATAATTAATCACAAAACACATGGAAAATATTACACGTACTCATGTTATCGCGTAAAATTCGTAAATAATATTTAAATCGCGTAAGCACATAAGCATAACCTTAAATCACCTTATTGGTTAAATTATTATCAGTTTATCATTGTTAATTATTACCAAGTCACTAACGTTCAACGAAAACTATTGTGTGCTCATGACACGTGTATGCCAGACCTAACAGAACTAATGGAGTATGGTAATGAAAAATTACCGGATGTCACATAGTATATCTCTTAACTATCCAAAGGAAAATGTTTGACCAATTAAGATAAGAGGTCTTAACCATTCACATTAGACCTTTTAACCATTTAGCATTAGTATAATGCTTAACCATTCAGAGGCAAATATTTAAACCATTCAGATATTTGCTCACGAAACAAACAGTCTGAACCATTAAGTGTTGAACCATTTAGAAATCTGAAATATTAAGAGGGTTATTTAGATGCTACCGAACAACCCCTTAGTTATTATTTTTAATGTTTTACGTTTCATGTGTAGGGGTTTAATGTTTTTCAGTCAACTTTCCGTGCGGTTTTAATTTTCCAATTTTTTATTTCTTTTTCAATACGAGTTTTTTCGATGTTGATGGTCGCTGATAGTGGTGTAAAATTGTTGCTACTTGACACGGTTTAACGTCCCCCGCCGTAAAACGGAGGGCTTAATACTAGTTTATGGATAATTTGCAAAGACTTATGGTTTTAACAATTGATCAGGTTGCCTCGGATATATAAGATGGGTATCTCTTTGGAAGAAATCAAATGTTACAGACTATTTCAACAGGCTATAAGATTAGACTATACATATTGGGTACTTTAGAGGCTTCAAACATGATGACATGAACACAATTGGAGCTCTAAGTATCATTCCAAGCTAATTAAAAAGGGCTTTAAATCCACACGGCTTCAAGCTATTAACGGGTGCCAAACATAATTTTTCCTAAATTATTGTATCAATGGCAATTGGGGCTTCAAATATCAGTTAACAACTACACTTGATTTAAAAGAGGCTTCAGTAAAACGATTTTATCTAAATGATACATATGTGACAATTTAACTAAACAAACATTACAAATAGTCTTATATCAATTATAGATTTAATTATGGGTCGATAAGCCAGAAACTTTTATTGATATTTTAGTTCGGTTATAGTAGTTAAAAGTTGAAAAGTGAATATACACGTTCAATGAGCTAAAGGTAGTTTATAAGGAGATGTCTAATAACGATTAGGTTTATACGTTACCAAGTTAGAAAAAATGAATTTTCATCAAAATTAGACACAAATAATTATATGTTTTTGTTATTAATATATTATTATTTACTAGATTTATGTTTTACTGCATGAGAGCTACGTAATCAAAGAGTGTTCAAAACATAATAAAAATGAATGATATATTAATGCTCAAATTTATGTGTTGGAATTTTTGTAAAGCTGTGTAAATTGAGAGAAAATATGTGAGAACCGAAAACTTATCCAACCTCGAAGAATGTAGGAACTTTAGAGTAGTATATAACTGAGAGTCTTCTAATAATGTTTTTTATAGAAGCAAAAACAAGAAGGATCCTATCACACCTAATTTGCACAAGCATATGGGTGTTGTGGGGGGTGATGAGTACTATATGACGTTTTGATGGCACGCTTGACTAGTCCCTACCGCTCGGTTGCTTCTACTTACCCATTGCTTTGGATGCCAATGCTCAAGCTTGAGCAGTTTGCGTTGATCTAGTTACCACTGAGCAATTCAGTTCTATTCCGTTAAATATCTTTAATGCAATCTTTTCTTCTTTGCTTCTTGAATTAGTTGTTTCGACTTGATTTCACTATAAATTACTAGGCGGTTCTTAGTCGTAAAACACAAAAGAATTCACAAACACATAACAAAGAATTTCTTGCCATGTTTTGTTATATAACATTGTTATTTGCTCAAAGTACTTATTACTTCGGTTGTTATGTCCTGTGAAAGAAACGAATTATCCTAGTAAACTAGAAATTTGTATAAGGAATTCATGTTAAACACGGATCCACAACTACCCATTTATCCCTGTTTATCTATTGCCATAAGGTTGAATTCACAAGTAAAGATACAAGATACTTTAGGAAGAAATGCAAGCAAAGGATGTCAAAGAATAAGCAATAGATAGAGACTAAACTTACTAAAACACATCCATAAAACTATAAAAGTATTATCAATTCATTTTACCTAAAACAAATTAACAAGGTTGAATTTTAAATATCAGATAACCATTTACAATTAACCTTCTAAATACCATCATACATCCAACTAGTGATTTCTTTTCCCATATATAGCTTATGGATGATGATAAGATAGCTAAAAACAAGTAATTAAGGAAATTAAGTTTATTGAGTAAGAACAAGAAAAAGCTCTATTTCCATTCTCTTGGAATCTAACTAAAGTTTTGATATAGAAACACCATTAAGATCATCATACATTTAGAAAGCAACAACAAGTAAATACTAATAAGAAAGACTCATTTATAGACATAAAGTCCGACCATGGATGATGCTGGATCAACTGCTGGTAGATATAAGATACTGGTGTAGAAGTGGTAATAAGGGGCAAGAATAGACCACAATTTTGAGCTAAGAGAAAAAATACGTATTTAAAAATAAAATAAACAATGCATTAACAAAACTTACGAACCCACTGCCTCCTCGGTTTTACATATTCCCATATTTTTGGGACTCATTTTTTCTTGTTACTATCATTCCATTTCCTAAACTACATACGCCTATACGAAATTATCATAACATTATGTGTGTGAAAGATCATATACAATATAATAATCATGTGAAACTTCAAATACAATTATGTGACTTGATATATTTTTATAATTTTTTGTGTTAAGTAAAATAAATTCATAAAAAAATAATTTCCGCCTTGATTATATATTAGTCGAATTTGGGTGTGATTTAGTTTCAAATCGTTACTGTCCAGATAAGTTATTGGCACTAATAAATTTAATTTAAATTTTATTTGAATGTAGGTATTTCTTAGTATTTCCATATAAAGATAAAAATATTGAGATATTTTTCTTCCAACGTGAGATAATGTGCTTTTTTTTTCAAATCATAAAATTAAATTACAGTAAACTCATATTAGCTGGACTCATCGCACCACTTTGAAGATGGGCTCTAGTAGCCATCTGGGCTTGTGCCGATTACATGTGGATTGGTCACGTGTAGTTATCTTACGAAGTTTTCTTTAGAACCATTCACACAAGTGAGTATTATATTATAAGAGATGTTTGTAAATGGTTATAAATAAAGAAAATAGAAAATTTATAGGGATTGTACTATAATTCCTCATATTTAAGAAAATACGATATAATCTCCATAAACTTTTTAATATTTTTTAAAATGGTTATTAGTGGAGGTGAGAGAAAAATAACAATAAATATATAAAAGTATTATTTAATTAAAATAGAGAATAAAAAGTAGTGTTTTAGTGTAAACTAGAACGCTGCCCGCGCAATGCGGCGGGGCGACATTTTACATGCGACACGTGTTTTAAGATTTTATTATTCTTGTAGTAGTTTTACAAAAGTTTAATATGTTTTT
>JABSNV010000777.1:0-30000 GCA_024085815.1 Flaveria linearis | reverse complement strand
TAAGGTATATGAAACTATGAGGTTGTCCAGCCAAAGCTAAGCTTTATAATCCTTTACAAAAAAAACTTGACATAAAAACAGTCAGTTGTTTCTTTATAGAATGTCCTGATTTTTCAAAAGGATATAAATTTTATTGTCTTTATCATACTACTCGCATCGTGGAAACTCGTCATTGTCACACCCCCGCTGATAGCGGAAACACGGGGAATGTGAGCTAGACGGGATCGTCATAACACATGGTATATGATAGAGTAGCAATAAAAATATGATGACAAGCGTGTCATGACGACACCCGAACACAAATGGAGACTTGTGTCGTGTATAATCAAAGTTCACGACAGCATAGCCATAAGTACAACATAAGTGATCACATAAGCATTAAAGGCAACTTGTAATGTAAATTCCCACAACTCGGGAACAAGTATACAAAAGACCATGTTCAAGCTTTACAAGAGTAATAAAACAAAATGCATCTTAGGGTCTCCTCTAAAAGGCAGCACTCCTAGATCTTCAATTACCTTGATCACCTGAAAAGAAATGCTCAAAACGGTCAACATAATTGTTGGTGAGCTTCGCAGGTTTTAAGTAATAAAAGATATTAATGATCGAAAACAGTAAGTTCAATAAGCGTTACCGCGACTACACTTATGCATAGGCGGTTTACCGGTTTTATGTAGCTACAGCCAAACCTAAACATCGGTTCCACATGGGAATTGATGGCTGAAAGGAAACATTCCAAAGTTTGAATAGTTTATTTAAGACGTAGCAAGATCCACACAACGCGTACGTATAGTTTATAACCAAACCAGTCCTTAGGTCCCATTACCGGGATTAATGGTTATGTGAAAAGGTTTTCTATAGCATAATAAGTTTAAGGTGACGTAGCAAGATCCACACAGCGCATACGTTTAGGTTACAACCAACCCAATCTTTAGGTCCCAGTTACCGGGATTAATGGTTGTAGTGGATGATCGGCTTAGAAGAACCACACAGAAGAACCACACAGAAGAACCACACAGAAGAACCACACAGCCGAGAGCATCCAAGGTCAATGGCATCCACATATAGCATCAATCAACACATAACATCAAGTAGTAGTGCATAGTAGGGTGATACCACTAAGTCATATAGGGGTAACATAGCACATAGTTCAAGTTCACATAGCAGCAATCACAAGATATGCAAGTTAAGATACTCATAGAAATAGTATCCAACTTCCACTAGGGAAGGTGCCTGAAATCAAATTATATAGGTGAGCATTCTTTTCCTCCAGGTAGAAAATGTTTAAAAAGGTTTGATGAGAGTAAAAAGGGGCCACGAAACTCACTGAACGGATGATAGGCACGTATGATGAATATTCCTAACGGTAGGATGCTATGAACAGTCAAACACCTATTGACAGTTACTGACAAGCATTAATAATGAGCATAAAGCATAAGATTATATCAATAGGCTCAGGCAGTTTCGGTTCGGTCGTGGGTAGTACACACACAAGCAGTCACACACATCTCAGACTAGGTTATTTTAAATAGTATGTGCCTGTTGATAGCGTTGACTTTAATCTTTGTGGTCAAGTTATGACACTTTATTAATGTTACCTTATCATCGTAAGATCTCCGAAAAGGGGATCCACACACACACACAACACTATTAGTCATACAACAGGACCGGACGCACGACTCAATCCTTCCTTCGTACGCATGGACCTTCAGTCGTACGAATCAGTTTCATTCGTACGATTGAACTTTCATTCATGCGACTAAGCATTCAGTTGTACCATGCAAGACTCAGTCATACGACTCAACCTCCATACACACGATTGAACCTTCATTCGCACGAATCAGCTTCAATCGTGCGATTGAACATTCATTCGTGCGATTGAACATTCATTCGTGCGATTGGCCTTTCAGTCGTACGACTCACACACAATCGCACACAATTTCATTCGCACTGACTCATTCGCACACACATTCATTCGCACAGACTCATTCGCATGACTCAGTCGTACGATTTGCCCAATCACACGGCTCAGTCACGTGACACACTCATACGCCTAACCCAGTCGCACGACTCACCCCAGTCGCACGGTTCAGTCGGCCGAATGGCCCAGTCGCCCTGCACAGCAGATCGCGACTGCTGAGACTTCGAGCAGCGTCCAGCTGCTCCGGGCGTGGGTTTCACACACCAAGAACCTCCAGAACCCATATCCTAACATGTCTAGACAAGAAGCACACTCAAAGACACAACATGCAAGCCCACACGACCTCATGTGCTCGGATGAACCCGAGCACCCGAAACCCTAGAAACGCAGCAGCTAAATCGAGCTAAAAACGAGGTAAGCGAGGTTATCTACCTGCTAGGAACGAGTATACACGATGACACTCAAGATTTGACGGTGGAAACGCGAGAAAACGAGCGGTTTTGGTGCTAGAGGGGTGAAGAAAGTGAAGAGGAGAAGATGAAGAAATGAAGAAGAAGAGGTTGAAAATGGCTAGGAATGGGGTTTTTATACCCATTCCAAGTTTGCAAAATGTCACTTTTAGTCCCTGCACTTTGCCCCGAGTTCCTAAATTTTTTCGGTTGAAAACGTTATTCATTAGTCTTGTTTTATTAGTGATAAAATGTTGTTAATGATATTTATAATTTAAAAGTGGTTTTACACATGATAATAGTTTTTATAAAAATGGTGCGTTTAGTGTTAACGGGGCAAATCTCAGTTAATGTTTTAAGATGATGATAATTTAAACAACATTGGTACACGCATAAGGTTAACTAAGAAAATAAACAGGCATAATATCCACGTAGATGGGTTATAAGGTGAGGGATGACCGGCAACAAAAGTTTAAATCAAACGCGTTAAGTGACGGACCTTCGGTGACGGATGTCACAGTATCCCCCAGTTGAGGGAATTTCGTCCCGAAATTCAACTGGTGCTAGGTCTAAGGGTGTCATCCTCGAATAGATGTGGATATTTGAGTCTCATCTGATCTTCACGTTCCCATGTGAACTCTGGCCCTCGTTTGGAATTCCATCTCACATGAACAATAGGTATCTTACTGCGCCTCAACTTTTTGACCTTTCGGTCCATGACCTCAATAGGTTCCTCCACAAAATGGAGGCTTTCATCAATCTTGATGTCCTCAATTGGTACGTGAAGTGATTCGTCAGCTAAACACTTCTTGAGGTTCGATACATGGAAAGTATCATGTACACTGTTAAGCTCTTGTGGCAACCGTAATCGGTACGCCACCGGACCGATCCTTTCTACAATCTCGAATGGTCCAACATATCTTGGGGCCAACTTCCCTTTCTTTCCAAACCGTACGACCCCTTTCCACGGAGAGACCTTAAGCAACACTCGATCCCCAACGTTAAACTCTAATGGCTTCCGACAGTTGTCAGCATAGCTCTTTTGGCGGTCTCTAGCAGCTTTGAGTCTGTCTTTGATTTGGAAGATCTTATCGGTGGTCTCTTGAATGATCTCTAGGCCCGTAAGCTGACTTTCACCAACTTCAGCCCAACAAACTGGTGATCTACATTTCCGTCCATACAACGCTTCGAACGGTGCACAACCAATACTAGTATGGTAACTGTTATTGTAGGAAAACTCGATCAGCGGTAGATGAGTATCCCAACTGCCACCAAAATCAATGACACATGCCCTCAGCATGTCCTCAAGCGTCTGTATCGTTCGTTCACTTTGGCCGTTGTCTGGGGGTGATAGGCTGTACTCATGTCTAATCGAGTGCCCATCGCTTTCTGTAACGTCTGCCAAAATCGTGAACTGAATCGACTGTGTCGGTCGGATACGATTGATACCGGCACCCCGTGCCGTGTCACGACTTCTTTGATATACACCCTTGCCAGCTTATCCATCTTATAGTCTTCTCGGATAGGCAAGAAGTGAGCGGATTTTGTCATTCTATCCACCACGACCCATATCGTGTCGTGTCCGCTTGGTGTTCTCGGGAGTTTGGTAATGAAATCCATAGTGATGTTCTCCCATTTCCACTCGGAGATTTCAGGTTGTTGCAATAATCCCGATGGTTTCTAGTATTCAGCCTTGACCTTTGAACAAGTCAAGCATTTGCTCACATATATAGCAATATCTTTCTTCATGCCTGGCCACCAGTACAGCTCTTTCAGATCGTGGTACATCTTGTCTGCACCAGGATAAACAGAGTATCGAGTCTTGTGTGCTTCATCCAAGACTAGTGTACGTACACCTCCCCACCTGGGGACCCATATACGATCCACGAAGTAATGTACGCCGTCATCCTTGCGAGTCATTTGTTTATCCAACCCTCGGAATTCTTCCCCCGCAAGGTTTTCTTCTTTCAATGCCTCGTCTTGTGCAATTTGAATCTGAGCCTTTAGATTAGTTTGAATAGTCAAACCTAGCGCTCGAGTACGTAATGGTTTCACGCGTTCTTTGCGGCTTAAAGCATCAGCCACCACGTTAGCTTTCCCCGGATGATACCGGATTTCACAATCGTAGTCGCTAAGTAGCTCTACCTAGCGTCGCTATCGCATGTTCAGTTCTTTCTGATTCATGATGTGTTGAAGGCTCTTATGGTCTGTGTAGATGATGCATTTGGTTCCATATAGATAATGCCTCCATATCTTGAGTGCAAACACTACGGCACCCAACTCCAAATCATGAGTTGTGTAGTTCTTTTCATGCACCTTGAGTTGTCGCGAAGCGTAGGCAATTACCTTACCTTTCTGCATTAGTACACAGCCCAAACCTTGATGTGAAGCATCACAGTACACTACAAAATCGTTGTTCCGTCTGGGAGGGACAATATTGGTGCGTTGCACAGCTTCTCCTTCAATGTTTGGAACGCCTGTTCTTGTGCTTTCCCCCAATCGAACTTCTTGTCTTTCTGAGTCAACAAAGTTAACGGTTGGGCAATCTTTGAGAAATTCGCAATGAAGCGACGATAGTATCCGGCCAATCCTAAGAATTGTCGTATCTCTGAAGGTGTCTGGGGTGTATACCATTTCTTCACAGCTTCAATCTTGCCGGGATCCATATGAATTCCATCTTTGTTAACCACATGACCCAAAAACCTCACTTCTCGAAGCCAGAATTCACACTTTGAGAATTTGGCGAAAAGTTTCTCTTCCCGCAACAGTTCCAGAATTGCTCGAAGGTGTCCTTCGTGATCCTCTTTTGAACGGGAGTAGATAAGTATGTCGTCTATGAACACGATCATGAACTTATCAAGATACGGCTTGCACACCCGATTCATCAGATCCATAAAGACAGCTGGTGCGTTGGTCAATCCGAATGGCATGACCAAGAACTCATAGTGCCCGTAACGAGTTCTAAATGCTGCTTTTAGAATATCATCCTCGAATACCCTTAGCTGATGATTTCTAGATCGGAGATCGATCTTAGAGAAATACGAGGCTCCTTGCAACTGATCAAACAGGTCATCGATTCTAGGAAGAGGATACCGATTCTTCACGGTCAATTTGTTCAATTCCCTGTAGTCGATACACATACGGAACGACCCATCCTTCTTCTTGACAAATAACACCGGTGCTCCCACGGTGAATGACTCGGTCGAATGAAACTTTCTCCAGTAGTTCCTGTAGTTGGCTTGACAACTCTTGCATCTCTGAGAGTGCTAACCGATACGGTGTCTTAGCTATCGGTGTAGCTCCAGGAACTAGCTCTATACGGAATTCCACCTGTCGTGGAGGAGGCAATCCAGACAAATCATCAGGGAACACTTCCGGGTAATCCCGTACAATCTGAATGTCTGCCAATTTTGTCTCTTCTTCCTTCTTTTCTACCACGTGAGCCAGAAAAGTGTAACACTGCTTTCGTAGACTTTGGCGTGCTTTCATGCAGGAGATAAGCTTCAAGTTCTTTCCGGTCGCTCCCCTTGTATTCTGAATACTTTCCCGTCTGACATGGGAATCCGCACTACTTTATCTCGGCAAACAATCTTGGCTCCATGCTTAGACAACCAATCCGTTCCCACTATTACGTCAAAGCTCCCCAACTCAAAAGGTATCAAATCTATGTTGAAGACCTGGCCTTCCAATATCAGCGTGCAGTTCTTAATAATTTCCTCTGCCTGTTCAACCCTACCATTTGCCATTTCTACAGAGTAACTAGTTTCTAGTCTACTGGCACTCAAATCAAGCATTTGCACAAACTCAGATGATATAAAACTATTGTCTGCTCCAGTATCAAACAGTACAGATGCGAAGTGGTTATTGAGTAAGTGCGTACCCGTGACAACGTTCGGATCTTGACGGGCATCATTAGCTCCAATGATGAAGGCACGACCCCGTGCAGCATTACCTTGGTTTCCTTGGCCTTGAGCACCTGCTATGGCCATTATCTGCTGTTGGTTGTTTCCTTGCTGAACCGGTGCCCTATTCAGTCGGGGGCACATATTCCTGAAGTGATCGAGGCCTCCACACTCGTAACAAGCCCTGGCATTCCCGGCGGGGTTAACCGCGTTGATGGGTGCCACCAGGTTTGGCGCTACTCTGCAGTCTCTTGCTTGATGCCTCGGGCGTCTGCAGTTCAAACACACCCGGCACGGCGCTACTGGAGGATGATGAAGATTACACCTGTCACATTTCGGGTGCGGCCCAGCATATTCCTTCTTCCCTTGAGTCACGGCCACAAAGTTTCTGGTCGTTTTGGCCCTCTTATCAGACTTTCCAGTGCCAGACCAACTTGTTTCCCCAGTCTCCTTCCTTTTCTCCGCTCCCTACCCAATACTCCTGTTCTTATCATCTCGTCAGTGAGAGCGCCCGCTTTCAGAATAGCGCTCTGGAATGTTGGAGGAGCAGCTGCAGTTACTATCGCCCGGATTTAAGGCGCGAGTCCCCAAATGTACCTTTCTATCCTCTTAGATTCCGGAGTGACTAAGTGTGGAACTAGTCTAGCCAGTTCGTGGAATCGGTCAGTATAAGCTGCGTGCCCTGCCCCCACCATAGCATGATTCCAGAACTCATGCTCAAGCTTCTGCATCTCGTTGAGAGGGCAGTATTCCTCGGTAATCAAGGCCTTGAATTCATCCCAGGTCATCCGCATCGCAGATTCCCTTCCCCTAGCTTGAACCTGGGTGTTCCACCAGGTTAGTGCTCGGCCCTGCAGTGAGCATGTAACATACTTGATCCGCTGGCTGTCGAGGCATTCGCTGATGTTGATCACAGCCTCCATTTTCTCAAGCCATCTAATCAGGGCTATCGCCCCACCTTTACCATCGAAATCCCGGGGCTTGCAGGCCACAAACTCCTTGTAAGAACAACCCCGTTTGGTGTTAGCAGCCCCAGTTTCATTACCTGCTGTACCACCATTTCCAGTCTCCTGATTGCTTTCATTCCCAATCGGGTTCCCAGTGTCCTCGTTTTCATTACCACCATCCCCGTGGGGGTGGTTTTGCTGTTGCAAAGCGTCGCTCACCTGAGCTACAATAGTTAGAATCAGGGCAGTCAATTGTTGAGCAATTAAGGCTGCCATATCAGGGTTTCCAGTCCCTTGGATATTGCCAGAAGGGCCTTCATTTGCTATTGGAGGTCTACCCCTGCCTCTGCCTCTGCCCCTCGGGGCTTCACTTCCGCTACTATTGCTGCGGGTAGATCTTCGAGGCGGCATGTTCTATTCATACAAGAGGCAACATATAAGCTTTAGTCACCTTAAGATACACAAGTACTTTACTTATCAAATTCCAATGTTTCATGTCCAGTCAGTCAAGATCACCATGCAGCCCATTTTAGGCATATTCTCGGTATACCGGTGATGTTTATATATAGGGTTCCCCGCAGCGTTCCCACCACACCCACGATGTACCGAGAATGATGCCTAATCCGGTTACATGACATCCGACCTTCCTTCACATCATATCCATAATAATCCATCAAGTCAACTGAGCCCAAACATGTAATCACGTATAGTCTGGCGGAGGTTGTCTATCTCACGTCCTTGAAAGGACTCAGACATAGCCTCCTCGGGTCGGTCTCAGTATCTGAGGTCAAGCGCATTGTATGATCTGTGACGATCTTTTCGGGTCTCAATACCCGAATTTGGTTATGATAACTTGGCGCACAGAGGGAACGGAAGATCTGATAGGAAGCATCTCATAGGGGTCGAGCACAAGGGCTCAAACGCAATGTAAAAGATCACATAACAGAAGGATAACCAAACATGTAAGGAGGAACACATACACGAGATATGTAAATGCATACAAGCTTAAGCATGCAAATCTACATGAAGGTTCCTAGGTTATAGTCTAGGTCAAGTGTAATTGCCTAATTCTCTATAACCTGGCTCTGATACCAGTCTGTCACACCCCCGCTGATAGCGGAAACACGGGGAATGTGAGCTAGACGGGATCGTCGTAACACATGGTATATGATAGAGTAGCAATAAAATATGATGACAAGCGTGTCATGATGACACCTGAACACAAATGGAGACTTGTGTCGTGTATAATCAAAGTTCACAACAGCATAGCCATAAGTACAACATAAGTGATCACATAAGCATTAAAGGCAACTTGTAATGTAAATTCCCACAACTCGAGAACAAGTATACAAAAGACCATGTTCAAGCTTTACAAGAGTAATAAACACAAAATGCATTTCAATTACCTTGATCACCTGAAAAGAAATGCTCAAAACGGTCAACATAATTGTTGGTGAGCTTCGCAGGTTTTAAGTAATAAAAGATATTAATGATCGAAAACAGTAAGTTCAATAAGCGTTACCGCGACTACACTTATGCATAGGCGGTTTACCGGTTTTATGTAGCAACAGCCAAACGTAAACATCGGTTCCACATGGGTATTGATGGCTGAAAGGAAACATTCCAAAGTTTGAATAGTTTATTTAAGACGTAGCAAGATCCACACAGCGCGTACGTATAGTTTATAACCAAACCAGTCCTTAGGTCCCATTACCGGGATTAATGGTTATGTGAAAAGGTTTTCCATAGCATAATAAGTTTAAGGTGACGTAGCAAGATCCACACAGCGCATACGTTTAGGTTACAACCAACCCAATCCTTAGGTCCTAGTTACCGGGATTAATGGTTGTAGTGGATGATCGGCTTAGAAGAACCACACAGAAGAACCACACAGGAGAGCATCCAAGGTCAATGGCATCCACATATAGCATCAATCAACACATAACATCAAGTAGTAGTGCATAGTAGGGTGATACCACTAAGTCATACATAGGGGTAACATAGCACATAGTTCAAGTTCACATAGCAGCAATCACAAGATAAGCAAGTTAAGATACTCATAGAAATAGTAGCCAACTTCCACTAGGGAAGGTGCCTGAAATCAAGTTATATAGGTGAGCATTCTTTTCCACCAGGTAGAAAATGTTTAAAAGGTTTGATGAGAGTAAAAAGGGGCCACGAAACTCACTGAACGGATGATAGGCACGTGTGATGAATATTCCCAACGGTAGGATGCTATGAACAGTCAAACACCTATTGACAATTACTGATAAGCATTAATAATGAGCATAAAGCATAAGATGATATCAATAGGCTCGGGCAGTTTCGGTTCGGTCATGGGTAGTACACACACAAGCAGTCACACACATCTCAGACTATGTTATTTTAAATAGTATGTGCCTGTTGATAGCGTTGATTTTAATCTTTGTGGTCAAGCTATGACACTTTATTAATGTTACCTTATCGTCGTAAGATCTCCGAAAAGGGGATCCCACACACACGCACACTATTAGTCATACAACAGGACGGACGCACGACTCAATCCTTCCTTCGTACGAATGGACCTTCAGTCGTACGAATCAGCTTCATTCGTACGATTGAACTTTCATTCATGTGACTAAGCATTCAGTCGTACCATGCAAGACTCAGTCATACGACTTAACCTCCATACACACGATTGGACCTTCATTCGCACGAATCAGCTTCATTCGTGCTATTGAACATTCATTCGTGCGATTGGCCTTTCAGTCGTACGACTCACACACAATCGCACATAATTTCATTCGCTCTGACTCATTCGCACACACATTCATTCGCACAGACTCATTCGCATGACTCAGTCGTACGATTTACCCAATCGTACGGCTCAGTCACGTGACACACTCATACGCCTAACCCAGTCGCACGACTCACCCCAGTCGCACGGTTCAGTCGGCCGAATGGCCCAGTCGCCCTGCACAGCAGATCGCGACTGCTGAGACTTCAAGCAGCGTCCAGCTGCTCCGGGCGTGGGTTTCACACACCAAGAACCTCCAGAACCCATATCCTAACGTGTCTAGACAAGAAGCACACTCAAAGACACAACATGCAAGCCCACACGACCTCATGTGCTCGGATGAACCCGAGCACCCGAAACCATAGAAAACGCAGCAGCTAAATCGAGCTAAAAACGAGGTAAGCGAGGTTATCTACCTGCTAGGAACGAGTATACACGATGACACTCAAGATTTGACTGTGGAAACGCGAGAAAACGAGCGGTTTTGGTGCTAGAGGGGTGAAGAAAGTGAAGAGGAGAAGATGAAGAAATGAAGAAGAAGAGGTTGAAAATGGCTGGGAATGGGGTTTTTATACCCATTCCAAGTTTGCAAAATGTCACTTTTAGTCCCTGCACTTTGCCCCGAGTTCCTAAATTTTGTTTCGGTTGAAAACGTTATTCATTAGTCTTGTTTTATTAATGATAAAATGTTGTTAATGATATTTATAATTTAAAAGTGGTTTTACACGTGATAATAGTTTTTATAAAAATGGTGCGTTTAGTGTTAACGGGGCAAATCTCAGTTAATGTTTTAAGATGATGATAATTTAAACAACATTGGTACACGCATAAGGTTAACTAAGCAAATAAACAGGCATAATATCCACATAGATGGGTTATAAGGTGAGGGATGACTGGCAACAAAAGTTTAAATCAAACGCGTTAAGTGACGGACCTTCGGTGACGGATGTCACAATCATGCTATGTTTTTAGAGGATTCTAAGGTTAGTGGGAGCAGTGAACGTCAAAACATTGACTTACAAGAAGTGTAAGAGGATGGGGGATGGGCTCTTTACACTTACCTCCTATTACACCTATTGTACATAATACTACACCATTATCTAATGTTTCCTTAGAATTTCACGTTTCTTCAAACATTCTTGTAAATGAAGCACCACAAGAGCAAGTCCCTCAAACGACTCCTAACACTATGAAACCCGAAAATCAGCTAAGGAGGTCATCACGACCTAGAAGGTCTACTAATTTTGATGATTATGTAACCTACCTTAATTAGCTGATCCGGATTTTGGAAAGTGTAACGGTCTAACCTCCTATAATGAAGCCATTAGTAGTGATCAACCGTCTGAATAGAAAAAAGCTATGATCGATGAGTTTGATTTCATGTATAAGAATGATGTTTGGGAATCGGTTGAAATACCTAAGGGTATAAAGCCCATAGGATGTAAATGGGTTTTCAAAACCAAATTAGACCCGAATGGTAATATTGAACGTTATAAAGCACGATTGGTTACTAGCTATACTCAAAATGAGGGAATTAATTATCAGGAAACCTTTCACAAAAGGATTCCTTAAGGATCGTTATGGCCTTAATAGCTCATTTTGATTTAGAGTTACATCAAGTGGATGTTAAAACCGATTTCCTTAATGGAGACTTACTGAGGATATGTTCATGAACCGACTTGAAGGTTTCAAACCTAAAGGTTAAGAACATTTAGTTTGTAAGTTAAATAAATCCATATACTGGTTAAAACAAGCATCATATCAGTGGTATTTAAAATTTACAAAGTCATGAAGAAATAAGGTTTCAACAAAAATCAAGTGGGTCAATGCACCTACCTCAAAATAAGTGTGAGCAATTTTGCTATACTTGTCATTTACGTAGATGACATTCTCTTAGCAAATAATAGTTTAGATTTGTTGCATAAGTCAAAGCGATTACTTTTGTGTAATTTTAACATGAAAATCTCGGAGAAGCTTCTTATTTCATAGGCATCGAAATACACTAAGATCGAGCCAATGGGATATTAGGATTGTCTCAAAAGGCATATATTGAACGTGTCCTTACACGTTATATATGAAACATTTCTTTCCCTCAGTTGCTCCAGTAGTTAAAGGAGATGTTTTTTGTTCATTTCAATATCAAAAAATAGAGGATGAGATGGAGCAGATAAAATTGATACCTTATGTTTTAGTAGTGGGAAGTTTAATGTATACTCAAGTTTGTACTCGTCCTGATATTGTATATTACTAGAATGCTAGTCCGATATCAATCTAATCCTGACCTAGATCATGGAAAGCTGCAAAGAAAGTATTACGATATCTTCAAGGGAGAAAACAGTATAATTTGACATATAAGAACTGATAACTTAGAAATGGTGAGCTATTCTGATTACGACTTTGCTAAATGCAAAGATGATAAGAAATCAATATCAGGGTATATTTATGTTAGCATGCGGACCTATTTCATGAAGGAGTCATAAGCAGCAGTTGACAACAACCTCAACAATGATGGCAAAATACATTACGATTTATAATGCAACTTGCCATAGGATGTTGTTAAGAAATCTTATTACAAGATTCAAAATTGTTAACTCCATATCACGACTGTTAAAGATTTATTGTGACAACTCACATGCCGTCAGTTTCTCGAATAATAAAAGTTCGAATGGAGCTGGTTTATATCTCGATACGAAAATTTGTTCGTACGAGAATGATCAGAAGAAAATAATCTTTGTATCGAGAACATTAGCATAAAAGATATGCTTGCGGATCCGATGACTAAAGTTCTACCACCCAAAACATTCCAAGAACTCTCGTAACAAGGATAAGCTTTACTAGAGACCTTATATAATAGCATATCAAGTGTGCATTAATGATTAATATGATTTCCTCAAATATTATTTTGTCTATTATAACTTATATGTGCGCTTAATGATCTGTAGACAAATTTGTACATATAAATATTGTACATTAAGGGTTTATTAATTTATTTTGGTTTTATGTTTAATGTTTTATATTAAGATTTTAGTATGACTGTTGGGGGTCTCGGCTTAATTTTAATTCGAATGACTGTAACTATTGCTATAAGTTTCAATATGAAACTTGATAAGTGTTTAACTTAGCGAAACTTTGTATACTTATCACAAATGATCACTCGGCCAAGTGTGAGAATGTTAGAAATAATCTGCAATATGTGGCCTACAGATCATTTAAATAAGTTTCACGAAATGACATAACTAGTCTCTAATAGTATAATGGGGTTATTTGATAGAAATACCCGATAATTATAATTAGGGTTTCCCCTTAGATGTTATAAATAGAAGAGTTGGAAGATAACCAAAACACACCAATAACTTTTATCTCAAGATCATCCTTCGATCCCTTTAAACATCATAACAGGAATGAATCACTCGATCATGGCATTATCATCTTCATCAAAGATCATATTCCCACAAGTAAGTTTTATTATTCTAATGTTTTGTTTCATATTTGAGATTGAATCAATATGATTAGGGTTTCGTGTTTTGAATATATTTCAAGATATAATTAACATGGGGTAGTAGGAAGACAAGAAAGAAACGAGTTTTGTGACATTTATATGATGTGAAGTTGGGTGTTTTAAAGTCAAAGATTTGGATTTTCAAATAGGTAACAGCCTAAAGGTAATCAAGGCAGGAGGGAAAATTCTTAATTTGATATTGCATAGATGTGGTTGGTGGTTATGAACAATATTTTAAAACCGGACCGGACAGTGAACCGGATGCCTTATCGGTTCACTGGTCGGACCGGTTCAACCGGTCGGATCGTATATAAGAAACCGGACCGTATTATGTAAAAATTACAAAAAAATAAAAAAATTTTATAAAAAAGTCGGTTCAACTGGTCCGGTTAACGGTCCGACCGTCGGTTCGACCGGTTCAACCGGTCCGACCGCCGGTTCGACCGGTTCAACCGGTTCAACCGGTCTGACCACCAGTTCACTGTTAAACCGGTTTTAAGCACCGAACCGGACCGGATTGGAGTCCGGTTCCCGGTCGAACCGGTCGGACCGGCCGATCCGGTCCGGTTTTCAAAACATTGGTTATGAAGTCAAATATTTGTATTAATTTATTAGACGAAAATTCAATTTATATAACAAGCAGTTTATTTATTTAATTATTTTTATTTTAGTAGCAAGAACTAGTACCATACAATAATCTCATATGTTTTAACAGTTGGTAGTCTACTAGTATTTAAATGTGTGTTTGGTAAAATAAAGACAATTTAGTAGTATGTTAAAATGTGTCATATCTGTAAACATGTGAAACATGCGTTAAAAAATAGTTGGTGTTTCAAATACATACATATATGTATCTTGTGATATTAAACATATTGTAGCACTTAAATTTTTTCCTAACACTTTAAATGATTATCACTACCTTCGTGAGTGTCAAGTTAGACCGCATATGATCCGATAATTTATAAAATCACTTATACATGTACTATAATGAATGGAGTTTGCTATGCATAAAGATGACCTAATTATCAAAATTAAGCATAACATGCAAATATTCCACGTAAGTACAATTATTATACAACTGAATGTTGACCTGGAATTGTCAGTTGCCACACAATCACCTTTATGTTTTAAATTGTAGGTCTGATCGGTTACTATCGAGTTGAGAGCTGGTTTGGTTCCTGCTTATGGCATGGTTACTATCTAGTTGTTTAGTAAGACAATTACTATTGAACTACAACGTGATTATTACAAACTTGGTTAATATGGTTAATACACGATTACTATCAATCAACTCATAACCTCACTACTATAAACTTGCGGTTACTATGAAGCTGCAACTCTAAGAATTGCAGTTATTACCGAGTTGTGGCTCAACTGGTGTGGATGGGGGGTCGTCGACAGTTGTGCTTATTGGGTTCCAGTTCCTATTGTTTTGTTAAGTGTTGTTAATTTGATATAATGACAACTAGCTCTTATTTATTACAGGATTAAAAAAGTATAAAGGTTTCTTATTATGAAATTATAAAATTAATTATTGGTTTATTTTGTAGATAATGAAAAATTATTTACAATTCACATGATGATAATGTTGATGATAAAAGTAAAGTTGAGAAGGTAACTTTGTATTCCAAATTCTAAGAGATTTAGGTATGTTATTAATTTTGTCCCAACACCTTCACTTTCTTTTTTTCTAGATGCACTAAAACACCATAAGCCCAATTTTCTCTGTTGTGGAAGTCACCTTTAACAGTACACATGTTGTTTCAATTCGTACCTTAAGTGCCAGACGTTGACGTATGCGTCTAATATGATGTACAAATTTTGGTTTTAAACGACCCAAGTAGAATACGAAGTCTCAATCACAACTAATGTATTACTTTGCTCAAGTGTTTATAGAGTTAAGGATAAAGTCAAAGACATCATCCATTGAAGACAATGGTTTGAATCTTTCTACTATTATGTAACATCTATTTACGTCTCTTGTAATTTTTGTTACTAGTAGTACTGAATTACATATATTTTAAATAAAATAATAAATAGGATATTTTCATTAGTTTATTTTTTATTCTAACTATATACAATTAAAAAATGTAAACAATTCTAATTTGTCATTGGTCAAAAAAAATTCCTAAACAATCAGAATGCCAATTAGCATTAACATTCTCATTCATGTTGTCATCTTTAATTACAAGAAAAACATATATATATATATATATATATATATATATATATATATATATATATATAATCACATCAAGTTCTCTATCCCCATATCGATTCACTATAATTTTAGAGAAATCATAATGATCTCCTATTTTCGAGAGTCACCATCCATCTCCCAAATCTGTTATTTTTTTTATTTTTTATAAGTGGTTGTGAGTGGGAGAAGAAAAATAATAAAAAAATGAATAGGTAAGTATTATTAATTGAATTAAGAATAGATATGATGAATGTGATGTGAGAGACTTTTAAAAAAATAATTAATTTTTTAAAGAATGATAATTTTTTATTAATTATAAGGATGAGGAGGGGGAAGTTAGTGTAAATGCTTTATGTATAAGGTAGTAATACCTTATTCTCCATTACATTAAGAATTCTGTTATCTTTTTTAGCATAAAAGAAATATAATTAATATATCAACTTTACTTTTCTTTCATAAAAGCAAAAAAACATATAAATTATTATAGTCATAAAGATTATATACATTTAACGGGTAGAATGGGTTTAATAGCAAAGACAGTTAAGAGTTAAAGTGATGAACCTTACGAACACCATCGCCACTACCGCCACCGATCACCATAGGTACTCCTGCAACCAACCACCGGAAGCCCCCGATCATTTTTAAACGATCACACACAATGTTTTTTCTCCTATTCAAGATTCGTAAACATGATTTACGGAATTGACCACAGATGATCAAACAAGGGTCAACAGATGATAGCAAACAAGGATACTACTTGTCGAAGGGGGTTAGTACTTCCATAGTCCCTATTTACAGAACCCTAGGATCCGTCTTTTAGATTTATGGAACACTAGCTCTCTTAAATCAATGATGATGTCCTAGTTCAACATGCGCACATAGGCAAGATCCGTAAATCTCATTTACATAACACCTATTTGGAAAAGACTCCTAGGATTAATTCCACCCAAAAACCATCATAACTTCATAATAATACCCATTTCAAAAAAAATTAAGTTTAAGGAGTCAAATTTTGGTTCTCATGCCATCTTAACTGGGAATACATGAAGATGGGGTCAACTCTAACTTTAGCATTGATGTTTTGGTGGGTTTCATGCTCGCTAGAGTTACTTCCAAAGTCAAAACTTACAATTAGGGGTGTTATTTAGGGTTTTTAAACGGTTTCGGGTTCCTCTAGGTTTTAGGTGCATGTAATCAACTTAAAACCATAACCAAATAAGTAATACGTAATCGGTTTTTCGAGTTTACTCGAGTTTAATCGGTAATCAGGTTTAAACTAAACCATTAAGCTTTAAATTATTTGTTATCTCAAATGTTTGTGTGAGCAGTATGCATGCTATCAAAAATGTATATATGAGATTTAGCTTGTGTTATTAATATTTAATGTTTTTTATTATCTTAATCCGAAAGTTTTAGCATATTTACGTTCACTTTATTATGCATTCAAATATTTCAGGGTATTATATTTTGATTATCCTCAAAGTTTATAGTATAAAAGTGAGCATAAAAATGAACTATAAAGTTTAGAAAATCATGTTTTAAATCTATAAAAGATAACAAAACAAACACATATAATATATAAACACACACATATATAAATATAAGAACTTTTTATAAACTAAGATCAGGTTAATCGAGTTGACCCGATTCTTACAAAATAAACCTATATATTGAACCACTTATAAAATCGGGTTTTTTTAAAGTAATAATCATGTTGGTTTACTGGGTTATTCCTTAATCAGGTTCGGGTTGATTTTATACGGGTGTTGGATCTATTGAGGTTGATGCAACCAAAACAATACTTACAAGAAATCTGCACATCTAAGAAAAGTCTTCCGAAGGCAATGCTGCAACTTCTGAAGCTTACATAGTGATCTTCCGAAGAGCTTCCGAAGAGTAAACTCAGTCTTTCGAAACTTAGAAGATATTCTCCGAAGTAGACACTTAGAAGATTGAAGATAAAATTCTTCCGAAGACAAAGCCTCGGAAGAAGCTGAGTCTTCCGAAGTATAAATGGTTTGGAAGAACTTATTCTTCCGAAGTCATTTACACTTCGGAAGAATCACAGTATGAACCAGTGGAAAAAATGTCACACCCCCGCTGATAGCGGAAACACGGGGATGCGAGCTAGACGGGATCGTCATAACACATGGTATACGATAGAGTAGCAATATAAATATGATGACAAGCGTGTCATGACGACCACCCGAACACAAATGGAGACTTGTGTCGGGTTTAGTCAATATTCATGACAACATAGCCATAAGCATAACATGTAAGGATCACATGACCATATAGAATATCATTGTTTGTTTCACAACCCGGGAACAAGTGTTCAAAAGAATGTTAATTGTTTAATGGACTGCAACAATGTACAAAAGAATTGTTTATCATGTATGTTCCGTCTCAAAAATGCTTCCTAGGGTCTCTAAAAAAAGACAGCACTCCTAGAATCTTCAATTACATTGATCACCTGAAAGAGATGCTCAAAACAGTCAACATAATTGTTGGTGAGCTTCGCAGGTTTTGAGTAATAAAAGATGTTAAGATGAAAACAACTTATAAGTTTAATAAGAGTTACCGCGACTATACTTATGTATAGGCGGTTTACCAGTTATAAATAGTTATAGCCAAACCTATTCATCGGTTCCACACGGGAATTGATGGCTGTAAAATGAGCATTCCCAAAGCGTAAATAGTTAAAAATGACGTAGCAAGATCAACAAAGCGCATACGTATAGTTCACAACCAAACCATCCTTAGGTCCATTACCGGGGTTAATGGTTGTATTGAAAGATTTTCCATAGCATAATAAGTTTAACATGACATAGCAAGATCACAAAGCGCATACGTAATAGTTACAACCAAACCAGACCATAGGTCTCATTACCGGAACTAATGGTTATATTGAAAGACAAGTTTCACATGATGTAGCAGATCCACGAAGCGCATACGTATAGATTACAACCAAACCAATCCTTAGGTCCCATTACCAGGATTAATGGTTGTAATGGATGCTCGGCAAAGAAGAACCACGAAGTAGACCCACAAAGAAGACCACACGCCGAGAGCATCCAAGGTCAATAGCATTCACAAGTAACATCATACAACACATAACATCAAGTAATAGCATAGTAATGTAAGCCACAAGTAATATACAAGGTAGCGACATAGCATAGAGTCAAGAGTGATATAGCATCATTCAACAAGATAAGCAAGATAAGTTAACCATAAATGTTGTAGCAGACTTCCATAGGGAGGTGCTTGAAAATGTGTTAAGTAAACGAGCATTCTTTTCCCCAAATTTGGAAATGTTTAAAAGTTATATAAGCGTCAAAAGGGCCACGAAACTCACAGTTATGTGGTAAGTATGTATGATGAAACTCTCAAACTTGTATGTATGATATAACTTCCCAAACTTGTATGTATGAACGATCAATACTATTAACAGTTATATTAAGTATTAAATATGTTGCTGTTAATAGTATTGTTTAGTTGAGTCGGGGCATATCGGTTCGGTCGTGGGTAACACTTGCATACAAACACCACACGATAGATCTTATGTAGATCCGAGTACTGGAAGCATTGCCATTGTAGATAATATTTGTGTAAAAGTGTTATGTTTTCAGAGAGTATTTGTTAAGTACTTGTGTTATAAATCATTTGTTATAATTGTAAAATGTAAGTTGATTGGATTTGATATAACATTAATAAGTCTAATAGTGTTAATCTTAAGATCGTCATTAGCAATGGCACCGTGTCGATGTCACCTTAACATCACACGACAACCCACCACACACAGGAAGATTCACACACAATGATTCCATTTGCACGACAAGACCAGACGCACGACTGGACACTTCATTCGCATGAATCAACTCTCAGTCGTGCGAATCAGCTTCATTCGCACGATTGAACCCTCATTCGTGCGACTGGACCTTCAGTCGCGCGATACACACAGTCGCGCACATTCATCGCATTGACTCAATCGTACACACTCTCAATCGCATGCGTTCATTCGCACGACACGCACATACGCATGGACTCAGTCGTACGACTCACCCCAGTAGCACCACTCAGTCGCACGATAGACTCAGACGCATGGACTCAGTCGCCACGACTCACTCAGTCGCACGGCTTAGTCGCTTGAAAGACCCAGTCGCCTGAACAGTAAGTTCGCGACTGCTGAAGTGCAGAGCAGGTCAGCTGCTCCGGGCACGAGTTTCACACATCAAGAACCTCCAAAAACACTCATCTAACATCTCTAAGTAAGAAGCATACTAAAAAAGGTACACACGCACCCCCACGACCTCTTGTGCTCGGGTTGAATCCCGAGCACCCGAAACCCTAAAATCCAGCTATAAAAATAAGTAAAATGGACAACCGAGGTCGTATACCTGCTTGAAACGTGATGTCTAAGCTTGTGGTAGTAGTCAAAAACGGTGAAAACGCGAAGGAAGAAAACGGGGCGGTCTAGGTGCAAGGATGAAGAAGAAGAGCGAATGAAGGAGAAGATCAGGAAGAAGAAGAAGAGAATGTGAAGGCTAAGCTGGTGTGGGTATTTATACCCAGCCTAGTTTAGTAATTTGTTAAGTTTAGTCCCTGCGCTTAGCCCCGAGTCCCCAAACTTGTTTCGGTTGATAACGACGTAGATACGCGCGTTATACTAATTATAAGGATGTGTTAATGTTGTTTATATCTTGAATATGTTGTTGTTAATGATGTTTATATTATATAACATAATATAATTAGTGATGTCGGTTGTGATATTCGTGAGCGTTTTGGATGATATGATTGCAAATATTGATAACACCACTGAAACGGAAAACAAATCAAACATGATGTCCTCATGAATAATCTATGAAGATGAAAAATGAAACGCTAAGGATAGTTAACGTAATTTCACGTTAAATGACGGACCTTGAGTGACGGATGCCACAGTATCCCCAGTTGAGAGAATTCGTTCGGGAATTCAACTGGTGCTAGGTCCAAGAGCGTCATCCTCGAATAGATGTGGATACTTGAGCTTTATCTGATCTTATTGTTCCCACGTGAATTCTGGTCCTCGTTTAGAGTTCCATCTCTTGCGAACGATCGGTATCCTGCTGCGTCTCAGGGTTTGACCTTTCGGTCCATGATCTCGATAGGTTCCTCGATAAAATGAAGCTTTCGTCGATCTTGATTTCCTAATCGGTACGTGTAAGGGCTCGTCGGCCAAACATTTTGAGGTTGACACGTGAAAAGTATCATGTACACCGCTGAGTTCTTGTAGCAACCTCAATCGGTAAGCCACCGGACCGATTCTTTCTGTAATCTCCGAATGGTCCTAGTATCGAGGGGCTAACTTCCCTTTTTCCAAATCGTACAATCCCTTTCCAGGAGAGACTTTGAGTAAAACGTGATCTCCAACATTGAATTCTAGAGGCTTTCGACGGTTGTCGGCATAGCTCTTTTGGCGATCTCTTGAGCTTTAGTCTATCTTTGATTTGGAAAATCTGTCAGTTGTTTCTTGAATGATCTCTGGGCCTGTAAGTTGGCTTTCACCAATCTCAGCCTAACAAATGGGGATCTACATTTCTCCCGTACAATGCCTCAAATGAAGCGCATCCAATGCTTGTGTGGTAGCTGTTGTTGTAAGAGAACTCAATCAATGGTAGATGAGTGTCCCAGATACCACCAAAATCGATTACACAAGCTCTAAGCATGTCTTCCAACGTTTGTATTGTTCGTTCACTTTGGCCATCTATTTGTGGGTGATAGGCGGTACTCATATCTAATCGAGTGCCCATCGCTTTTTGTAATGTTTGCCAAAATCGTGAAGTAAATTGTTGGATCATGATGAGGCTGGTGCAACCAAAACTACTTCATAGTCATTTTTGGTGCTACATGAAGGGCTTCCGAAGCCAAGCAAGAGATCTTCCGAAAGTTGAAAGAGCTTCCGAAGACAAAGTCTGAAAGAGCTTCTGAAGATAAGTCTGAAAGAGCTTCCGAAGACAAAGTCTGAAAGAGCTTCGAAGACAAAGTCTGAAAGAACTTCCGAAGACAAAGTCTGAGCTTCCGAAGACAAGGTTGTGAAAGAGCTGAAGACAAAGTCTGCTTCCAAGACAAAGAAGACTCCAAGCTCGGAAGAAGCAGTCTTCCGAGTATAAGTGGCTTCGGAAGAAGTTATCTTCTGAAGTACTTTATTCCTCGGAAGACATTGCTATATCCAGTAGATATAAGTATGGTCCCTGACAGTCCGCTGCGACCTCTAATACAGCATGGCATTTCCTAAAGAGCCATGTTGTTGACATACTTTATTCTACTGTTCACTTTTTATGATAGTACATGTTACAACTTTAGTTGGTGACAAAAGGTAAGTCAGGGACATGTCCTGACTACCAACTCAGGCAAAATATCTGAAAGACCTCACCTAGAGTCTTGTAGTATAGATGTAAGGTTAGAGGTGTCCAGCTGGTATCAAAGTAATCCGGCTGTAGGTAGTATTATTATATCTTTCCTTGTAACTCTTTACATAAGTGATTTGAGTCCAAGAGTCTTGTAATCCTTTGAGTTGAGAAGCAATATATAAAAGTACCTTGAAAATTTACATTCTGTGCTTTACTGCTTGTTACTTGTTATTGTGATCAACTCTTCATAGATTCTTGCCGAGTGTTGTTCAGGGTGAGTTTGAGAGAAAAACCATCTGTGAGTGATCCATAATCGATCCTGCATTGGTATCAGAGCTCCAGGCTCTTGATTGTGAGATCTTACCATCCAAATCAATCTGTTTTTTACTCCTCACTACAAACCACTCACTCAAATGGCTGCTCTCTCCAAGGCTGATATGAAACCGGTACCATGACCAAGTCCCCATGATCACCTCTGAAGACTTTGACACATGGTGTATCAGAATGGAAGGCTTCATCAAGTGTCAAGATTCAAGGATGTGGGACTCCATTGTCAATGGTCCTTTCATACCAGCACCACTTCTGCCATGGTAATCGACAATTCCATAGATGTTGATGATTACTCAGAAGAAGATAGGAAGAGAATAGAGCTAGATCAAAGGGCTATGACTTCTCTCCAAATGCTCTCCCTAACTCCGTCTACAGACGCTCAAGAAGTGCAAAACTGCTAAAGATTTATGGGAAGATGAAGCTGATGTATGAAGGATCCAAGGAACCAAGAGAACAAGAAGGATCTCTTGAAGCAGCAGTTTGAGAACTTTACCTTCAAGGCTGGTGAGACTTGACTCAACAATACTTCAGGTATGTTGAGCTAGTAGATACTCTGGACGATTTAGAGTAGCTCTTGAGAATAGAGACATAGTTAGGAAGTTCGTGTCTTCACTTCCTAAACTATGGATCCATACTGTGTTGTAATCAAGAGAACTTCGGACCTTAAGACTCTACTCTGACAGAGTTGTATGGTATCCTAAGTGCATTCCAGATGGAGATGAACATGCGAACTCCTCTGGTCACTCCAATAACCAACTGAGTTCAGCCCTTCATGTGGTTGAAAAGGAAATCATAGAACCACAACATCAGTTGCTATGTTACCCTGACAACTCACACAGTGGACCCTACATTATTCTACCTGAGACTCCACAGTCTCAAAAGGTTCAACACAACTCCTTTCAGGATAGTTGTGCCTTTGTCTCTAGAAGTGGAACTCTGGTGATTTTCAATACTGCTTTGATGATCTAGAGTGCTTCAGTCCAGATGATGTGGAGTATGTGGACATGTCCAGCAGATGGCTCTTTTAACTTACAGAGCGAAGAAGTTCTTCAAGAGAACTGGAAGGCATTCCCTCAAACCCAGTCAACAGCAAGTTTGGGTTTGACAAGAGCAAAGCAAAGTGTTACAACTGCAACCAACTTGGTCACTTTGCTAGGGAATGCAAGGCTCCCAAGAACAACCGGGGAACCCCACAGGCCCTCCAACATCCCACTCTTCAAAGCATGAAGAAAGGTCAACTGAAACAGCTACTGTGGCTCAAGAAGTTGACTGGAGTTTCATGGTTCAGGATGTGACTCCCGCTCAAGCACTCATGGCCGGAACAGATGATGATCAGGTATATGAACATCTTTGTACTGCTGTCTGTATTGCTAAAGTTAAACTTTATACGGATTACATTTCGGAAATCAGATCTGAGGTTGAGTCTTTAAATGTGTAAAATCTGATTTTAAGAGAGCTGAATCTGAATATCAAAGAAAATTGAAGAGTTAGAGAAAACTGTGTCTCTTTTTAAAACATGAAAAGACCAACTATAAGACTCAAATCAAAGATCTGATATCCAAACTATTGAAGTTCAAGCCCAGTTGTCACTGCTGAGGCTCAGGCCCGGAAGCAAGTTATTGTGAGCAAAGCTTCCAAACTATTCTTGCATCAACCTCTCTTCCAAATGTTTTATCAAAACAAAGAAGGGTTGGGAACCAATGAAATAGCTCCAATACACTCTTATGAGTTATTAGACTACTAGATGTGGTACTGAAGAGCAAGAGGTTCCAACTGCTGACCTTTCTCCATTGGAACTAGAGGATGAGGCAACAATAGTGGCCACCACAGGGGAGAACTGGAGGATACACTCATCTCCACCTGTGAAGACTAAATCCTAACCACAAAGGCAAGAGAAGCGAGCTAAAGTGCTGAAGGATGACAAGAAGGTTGCAGAGTCCAGCTTAAGATTGACCCAAAGCAAAAGGGTGTCTTCATTTTGCCGGATTCCAAGTGGTAGGTACTCCTGATTCAGGAAAGGAGTGTAGTACCAGCACTCCTGTCCTACGAAGGATCAGAAGTTGAAAGGGAAAGTTGCTGATGAAGAGAAGAAACCCAAGAAATAGCAACCTGCAAGTTCCAGAAAGCTAGCATTGCATGCATAATGTGTGGTCTGCACAACCACATGGCTAAGATTGTTACTACAATCCAGCAAGCACACATTATGCAAATAATGTTAGAAGAGAAGGAGTCAGAGAGGTTTCTCAGTTGGACCACTTGAAACGGTCCAAATGATGAAAAAGGGAAATTGGTCTCGGAAGCCAAGTTGCTTTCGGAAGGAAGTACTCCTTCCGAAGGGAAAATGGCTTGGAAGCCAAACCTTCTAAGGTTCGGAAGAACAAGAAGGCTCCCTTGAAACCATCTCAGAAGAAGACTACTTCGGAAGAAAAGGTGGTGAAGGCTTCTTCCGAAAAGAAAGAAGCTTCGGAAGAAGGCCATGCTGCAAAAGCTTCAACAAGCTCATCCTCAAAGATCAACCAAGGGATGGATTGGAAGATCAAGGAAGATGCTGCAGCCCAAACCTCTTCTTCAACGACCTCTATTGAACCCCAATGCATATCTTTCGGTTCAATTATGTCACTATCTTTGGAAGAGCCAAAGACCTGCAAGGCTTGGGCTTTCAAACAAAACTAACCATCTCATCTTATACAGGGACGTCCATTTGACAAGAACAACAATGTCTGGATTGTAGATAGTGGATGCTCCAGGCACATGACAGGGAATAGATCTCTCCTTCAACAATTCCAGAACTTTGATGGAGGGCCTGTCCAATTTGGAGGTGAGGCCTGAGGATATATTTCTGGCAGAGGAAGTATATCCAATGGCAGAATAAACGTTGACAAAGTTCACTTTGTCAAACAGCTTGAACACAATCTGTTAAGTGTTTCTCAATTCTGTGACCAGAAGCATCAGATGCTTTTCACAGAACATGAGTGCATTATCCTCAAACCAGGGATGACAATTCCTCCGGAATTGGTGCTTCTTAGATCTCTCAGGAAAGGGGATATGTACAAGCTAGATATGAACAATGCTTCTCCTATGGGTGAAGTATCATGCTTTCTTTCCAAAGCTGATAGTGATGAGTCAACACTATGGCATAAACGCATGTGTCATGTGAATTTTAAAACAATGAATAAATTGGCTAAAAATAACTTGGTACATGGTTTGCCTAAAAGGAATTTTTCTGCAAAGATAACTGTGTTGCATGCCTGAAAGAAAACAACACAGATCATCTCATAAATCCAAATGTGTTAACTCTATCACTACTCCATTACACTTATTGCACATGGATCTCTTTGGTCCCACAAGTATAATGAGCATTGGAAGGAAATCATACTGCCTTGTGATTGTTGATGATTTTACAAGATTTACATGGGTATTCTTTTTAAGAAGTAAAGATGAAACTGCTGAAACGTTAAAATCTTTTATTCTTAAAATAGAAAATCAAATTGATCACAAGGTTAAAATCATTAGAAGTGATCAAGGGACTGAGTTTAAGAACTTTGTTCTTGACTCATTCTGTGACTCAAAAGGGATTGCCAGACAATACAGTGCTCCCAGAACTCCTCAAAAAACGGTGTTGCTGAGAGGAGGAATAGGACACTTATTGAGGCTGCTCGGACCATGTTAGCTGATTCAAAGCTGCCTCTAACATTCTAGGCAGAGGCAGTCAGCACTGTATGCTATGTGCAGAACAGGGTTCTTGTAGTTAAGCCCCATGGAAAAACCCCTTATGAGTTATGGAACAAGAGGCCACCGTTCATTGGCTTTCTAAGGTCCTTTGGCTGCAGGTGTACCATACTTAACACAAAGGACAACTTAGCAAAGTTTGCTGAGAAGTCGGATGATGCTATCTTTGTTGGATACTCTTCTAGCTCCAAAGCTTATAGAGTATACAATATCAAGAATCAACAATTTGAGAAGTCATCCAATATAGTTGTTAATGAGCACACTCCTTGTGTTAGGGGGAATGGACCTGAGTATATCTTTGATTTAGAATTGTTTCCAAACTATTCTAAACCATCTTGTGAGAATGTTTCAGCTGGAACAGGTGCTCAAGATGATGTTGATGCTGATGCAAGTCAACTATTTGAGCTTCCCAGACCTCTTCCAAATTCTCCAAGAGCTGAAAGGCAACAAGCTTCAACTATTCACAGATCTGACAGTGTAACTATCTCCAGGAATAGTGAAGCTTCAACAAGTGAATAACTTGATCAACCTCAAAGTTCTTCAGGTGATCCATTACAACACCAGGTTGAGGGAAGTAGTATTCTGAAGGAACAGGCAACTGTTAATCCTACTTCACAACAACCATTGATGATGTTTCTCAATCATTCAATCAGTCCTCATTGAATGACTTTGAAACAGTAGTGGACAGAGTGATCCAGTTCCTGATCAGAATATGTGTAACCTAGACTTATCTCTACAACTGGAAGTGATTCCTCGTCTTAGGATTCACAACACTCATCCAACTGAGAACATCATAGGGAATGTCTCTGAGGGTGTGAGAACAAGAGGACAACTCATCATGGGAATGTTGCTTGTATTCATGCTTCTTGTCTCAGATGGAACCAAAGAAGGTAGAAGATGCCTTAAAGGATAGTAGTTGGGTTGAATCGATGCAGGAGGAGCTGCTTCAATTCAGAAGACAAAAGGTCTGGAATCTATGCCCACTACCATCTGGTCAAGTACCCATAGGCACTAAATGGGTATTCAGGAACAAGAAAGATGATAGAGGCTTGATTATCAAGAACAAGGCAAGACTAGTAGTTCAAGGGTACACCCAGGAGGAAGGAATTGATTATACTGATATCTTTGCCAGTTGCAAGACTTGAGGTAGTTAGGATCTTCCTTGCTTATGCTGCATCCAAGACTTCACAGTCTACCAACTTGATGTCAAGTGTGCTTTTCTATATGGGGATATAGATAGGGAAATCTATGTATGTCAACCTCCAGGATTGAAGACCCACAGCACCCCAACTATGTGTGCAAACTGGATAAAGCTCTATATGGGCTGCACCAAGCACCTAGGCTGTGGTATGAAACCATGTCTCAGTTTCTCCTGAAGAATGGCTACATCAGAGGGTACCATTGACAAGACTCTTTCATCAGAAGAGTGGAGAAGACATTTGCTTGTACAAGTCTATGTTGATGACATCATATTTGGTTCTTCAAATGACCAAATGTGCAAGGACTTTGAGAGCATTATGAAGCAGAAGTTTGAGATGAGTTCCATGGGAAAAATGGACTTTTTCCTTGGAATTCAGGTGAAACAGATGAAGGAAGGGTTCTTCATAAGTCAATCTAAGTATGTCTCAGACATCTTAGATAGATTCGAAATGAAGGATTGTAAACCAGCCAAGACACCCATACCCAGAAACCATAATCTTTGCCCTGACCTTGAGGGGAAGATACTGATCAACATCAGTATAGAGCAATCATTGATTCTCTGATGTATCTCACTGCTAGTAGACCAGATATCATGTTGCCACATGCATTTGTGCAAGATATCAGGCTGCTCCAAAGGTGTCTCACCTAGCTGCTGTTAAGAGAATCCTCAGATACCTCAAAGGACACCTAAACTAGGCTCTGGTATCCAAGAAATAGTGATTTCAATCTCTATGGATACTCTGACAGTGACTATGGTGGCTGCAACATTGACAAGAAATCAACATCAGGAGGATGTCAATTTCTTGGTGGAAGGATTATCTCATGACAATGCAAGAAACAATCTGTGTCTCTACATCAACTGCTGAAGCTGAATACATTGCTGCTGCTAGCTGCTGTGCTCAACTGCTATGGATTCAAAATCAGATGTTAGACTATGGATTCAACTTCATGACTACTCCTATCCATATTGACAACAATAGTGCTATCTCCATTACTGAGAATCCGGTGAAGCACTCCAAGCAAAGCACATTGATATCAGGTATCATTTCATTAGAGATATTCATGAGAAACATCTGATCAAGTATAATCAAAGTTGACTCAAATGAACAATATGCTGATTTGTTCACAAAGGCATTTGATGAACAAAGATTTAAGTATCTCATATCAGCTATTGGGATGATAAATATTGATTAACTACCTTTTTTGAAAAAGCTTTTAAAGTGTAATGCCTTGTGTCAATACAATTTAAGCCCGTTCACAAAAGATATTTAAATTATTCTAAGTGTAAATCCTTCGAAGAGGAATTAACTCTCGGAAGATATTCTTGAATATCTTCCGAAGCCAAAATTCCTCAATGGAAATTTTCTTCTCGGAAGAGTTTTGGTCTCGGAAGAAGCGATTGATTTCACATCAGATCTACTTCCGAGACTTGTAAAGCTCTCTATTGGAAAGGCAAACTTTACCTTCGGAAGCATGCCTTGCTTCGGAAGAGAAAGTGCCTCAAAAGACAATTTTACTTCGGAAGCAATAACTTGCTTCGGAAGAGAATAGCCTTGAAGAAAATTACCTTCGGAAATGTTTTACATTTGGAAGTAAAGGTTTTATATGTAACGAGATATCTTTTGGGCCCCACTCTGTAAAAGGTAAAGATTTTGTTCATGAGTCAGATTATTAAAATATCCTTTGCCGCCACTATCATTTCTCCGCCGTAAACCACCATACCACCCACAGTAACCTCAAAACAGTTACCCTATTACCACCACTACACAATTCATCCCTTTAAATAATCTTGACTGATCAATTTCATCTTCTTTTACCATTTACTGCCCTAACTATTCCTTTCTGTAAAACCATGCAATTTCACCAAATTCAAGCTTACCTTCTATTCAATGGCGCTAAACCCTCAGCACAACCAAGTCGCATTACTTGATTCGTCAAGGGATGCCGACTTCACCCAATCATCACTTTCTTACCGAATCCATACCTTACTGCACTTACAGTTAACCCCACCGTATACTCCAACCATATGTTGAATTCTGGAGGAGTAACGGTCAAACTGCAGTTGTGAATAGGGTTCGAGTACTGAGAACCCGCATTTGTGGCCAAGAGTTGGTCATCACTGAACAGCTCATAAGGGAGCATCTCGAGCTTCATGATGATGGGGCTCCTACGAGTTCCCCAAAGAAGACTTGGAAGGCACATATCCTCATGGGATATGGAGGGGATGTAAGCAGATCTACCGTCTACAAGTTTAACTTCTCTTACCATTGGAAGTTCCTACTGCACATTATCCTGCACTGCCTCTCCAACAAATCAGGGGGTTGGATCAATCCCATATGAACTAGGATGCCTAGTTCATAGGTTGGTGAAGAGGTCTCCGATTCAACTACTCACGATTTGTGTTGACCACCTTATCAGCAACTGAGCAGGGGTACATCTTCATGTATCCCAGATTTATTCAACACATAACAAATGTGAGGCGAACCAAGCAAGCTGTCTATGCAGCTGCTCTTACTGTTCACAAATGAGGCCTACCATCTTCAAAATACTAAAGAAGGTTTCCATCAAACTCACTGGAAGGTACACTCCATTACCTCCAGAGATGACTGAGCGCATAGCTCCTTGTGACATCCCTGTTATCCCCACAGGTGAGGAACC
>JABSNV010001249.1:0-93386 GCA_024085815.1 Flaveria linearis | reverse complement strand
TGGTATTAGCCTCTACTTATCACGTCATGAAATCACGAGGAAAACCCACATGAGCTTTAAAATCATAGAGAATTTAGAAGCTACCATAAGTTGTATTCGTTACATTCAAATTATCAAAGGCTTATGTTTCTGTATGAGCCAAATTTACTAGACATATAATAGAAATGACACAATTTACATTTTAAGCCTTCAAAATATGAGAGCCAATACATTCACCTTACAACGTATGCATTTTCGAATGTACGCATTTCGAAACCCATGAATAGGGGTGGAAAAACCGAATCATTAACAAACCGAACCGTTAACCGACGAGACCGAACCGTTAACCGACGAAACCGAACCGTTAACCGAAAACCGAACCGAAAAACCGAAAACCGAAAAACCGAAACCGAATTAACCGAAAATCGTTTCGGTTTCGGTTTTGTTATCCTTGGTTAACCGAATTAACCAAAACCGAACCGAACCATTCATACTTTCAAGTTTTTCCTACATATTTTCATGTATTTCTAGTTTTATACCTTGAATACCTTGAAATATTATATGTTAAAATGATAGAAGTTTTTTGGGTAATATTTAAAATTAAAACTATCTCTTTTACATAAATAGTTATTTAGTTTGAAATCTACTATTATATTAGGTTGAAAAATTAAGTTTAGATTTTTACATTTACACATTTATAATAGTTATTACACTTTAATATAGTTAGCATTTGTAATTATTAATAAAAAATAATGTAATAATTCATTTTCTTTCTGAACTTACTCATTTATTTTTATTTCATAAGATTTTTTGGTATAGACATCTAGAAAGATGATAATTGTATCTTCAAAATTTATGGGCGCTTGATAAAATAACAAATTGAAACCAAACCAAAGCAAATAAAAAATAAAAAAAATATGTTGGATAATTAACCGAACCGAACCGAAAACCGAAAAATAAAAACCGAATCTCAGTTACGGTTTCGGTTATCGGTTTTGCAATAACCGACGGTCGGTTATCGGTTCGGTGGGAGCGAAAAACCGAACCGAACCGTGCAAACCCCTACCCATGAACCAAACGCGTCCTTAGTTAACTACCTAAGACGTATAAAAAGTTTAAAATAACTGGAACTAAGAATGGCCAACATTTTAAAATTAACAAAACCGTTTTAAGACAAGAGAAGGGCTAATATACACCCTAAAAATTGCTATACAAACTTTTGACACAACAGTTTCAAGAGAAGTTACTATCTACTAGCCAAATCTTTGGCAATCAATCCTTCAATGGAACCAGACAAAGTGAAAATGGTTACAAACAGGCAAAAATGGTATATATAACGAAGTAGGATCCATTTGCCGGACCAAGGACAACCTTCTTCTGCACAAAGTACATCTCTACAGGGAAGTATATGGTCAAAGGCCAAAATATCACTGATCCAGCAAATGCCACAACTTCATTAAAGTAGGAAATAACATCCCAACTGCCATCGTCAAAACCACATACGCTGATCTAAAACATAACCGAAGTGGATTTAGCCTAAACTCGGGCAATAACAACACCTTCACACTTTGAATGTCTTTTGCGAATGTGCTTTCTGGGAATTTTTCTGCATACCATCTTTCCACTATTGCAAACAATGTCTGACTGTATATCTAATAACACGCAAGATAATTGATAAGATAAACACAAAAAATTAATAGTTCCTAAATAGATGTGGCAAAGTGTGAGTCATGTAATGTGTTCAGGTCAAAAAGGTAATATTTAAGTGCATGTCAAAACGGGTCAGGTTGGCCCCATGAGACCTGTAAATTGGCCTATAATTTTAAAAAGAATTATACTATTACAAAAAGTGTTTAAATTAAGCAAACATATCAAATTGCCACTTCTGTTACTAGGATAATCGACCCTAAAAAAGCATTGGGTATAGTTCTTTTACTAGTATGCCAAGTTCATGTGATACCTGATACCCTCCAACTAAATGTAGAACAATGCAGGCATTCCAAAGTCAACGAGCCAATACGGTTCATAAAACCCAACCCGGTCAACAGATTCCCGGGAGTCAAATCTCCAAATGCCGCATAGCCGAACCACCACAGCATAGGTAGAAATAGTAGTTGTAAAGACGGCAATGGTGGAAGCCTTCTTCATGGTCACTTTTGAGATGGGGTGACTTCAAACTGCTCTACATATAATCATCACATAATTACTTGGGGAAACTAAATTCGCCTATAATTAAACAATAGGAGACATATTAGAACATTATGGAGATGTTATACCTGTATTTCAAGAAGGATTAATGAAAATGTATATGAAAACGCAATATCTCCAAGGGCTTGAGCAGCCAACCATACTTTTTGTGTCGGATTTGTAGTTGAGATTCCATATATGCTACCTTCAACTTTCCCTTTTCCTGAAATTTCATATTCAACAAGCAACTTCATCTGAAACCACTTTAATATTGCTTGTGGTCCAACATCAATCATATATCAGTACGTGAAGATGGAGACATCAGACATGTACCTATTACTTTGCTAATCCAAGGCCCATGCCGATTAAAGAATAGGTAAATGACATGATTGATGCAATAATTGAGAGCCACTTTGTATGAAAACGTTGGGTATCTGAGATGCTAGTATTTGAACCATACCAACAAGAGCATATAATATTTATCATCAAATTCACAAGCTGCCTCGTGTCCTTCTTCATGGTAACAATTTGATTGCCTAATTGCTCTGTCAAACGGTCAAAAGATTCAAAGTGGATTACTGTTATAGTCATGATTTTACCAAATCAATGTAATAACGAAATTCTGAATCACAATATCAAAGATTGAAGAGGAAATTTTTATCTATTCAGAAACTGTTGTAAATCAGAACAAATATCATGTAACTGTGAATTGTAAAAGTATAGCATATGGGTTCGAGTTTTCTGGAAATTACTTAAATTCGTTTAGGAAATGTTGCCCAAGAACACACAATTGAATCAATTGATACTCTAAAACTAGAGACTTCAACTTTGATAAACACAATGATCGACTTCGTTTTACAGGACACACATATATATACATGTTGGACAGTTTCTAATTTAGAACATGTACACGCTTGACCCCTTGACTTTACAAAAATACATAATACACTTTAACTTGACTTTTAATTTTTAACACATATGACCCATAACTTTGAACCCACATGGATTTAGAAAATTATAATCCAACAAGAAATTACTTTACATTATTATACAGTTATACATATTTGTAGGGCTTACTCAGATTCTTACAAAGGTATAAATATGTTATCAGCACAAATTTTTATTATTGATCTAAACTCTGACATATTTCTATGTTTTTTATTAAACATCAATATAATTGGAGTGTGTTTAAAGGTATAATTCGAGTTCTTTATGTTTGTGCCCATTATCATCTTCATCAAGTGCTGACAATTTGTTAAGACCATGAGCACAAAAAATTTGAAATTTTTTTTGTATACCTCATGCTGATTGATGATGTGATTATATACACAACTCCTGTTTTAAATATACTGAAATACACCAAGCATCCACACACCAACCCATTCTTATATCCTGAAATCAAAAGTGCACAACAAGAATCAACCAAAATGCAAGTAAATATTCATAAATCTAAAGTTCAAACAACAAAACCTGACCTAAAATGGTGTGAACCGCCTGCAAGTACGAGCGGTTCATCGTGGTGTCACCATTGTTAGGGTTTGTATAAACATGAACATCACTGATAAAGTATGCAGAAGCAAGTGTGAAAAACGCGAAGAGTAACAGAGATAACGGGCCACCGATCCACCCGAGCTGTGCCATGCTCCAAGCTAGTGATAAAACACCTGATCCTATAACTCCTGTTATAATATGAGCTAATGCTGTCCATACAGTTCCTTCAATCAACAACACAAATCAAAACAAAACTTATTAGAAATCCCAAACAGTTAAACCCTAATTCCATCATCTAATTCGAATATCCAATTCAATTAATGCAAACTAAATCGCGAACACGAAATCTATGATTACACACCAAAAGTACCAGATGATTTTGTTGTTTGGGTTGTTAGAAGGCAAAAAAAATCCTTAAAAATCTCATCATCCAGTTCCAATATCCAATTCAATAAATGCAAACTGAATCGCGAACACGAAATCTCTAATTACACGCCAAAAGTACCAGATGAATTTGTTGTTTGAAACTGTTAGAAGGTCAAAAATCCATAAATCTCATCATCCAGTTCGATTATCCGACTCAATTAATGCAAACTGAATCACGAACACGAAATCTCTAATTACACACCAAAAGTACCAGATGAATTTGTTTTTTGAGTTGTTAGAAGGTAAAAAAATCCTTAGATCTCATCATCCAGTTCGAATATCCAATTCGATTAATGCAAACTGTATCGCGTACACGAAATCTCCAATTACGAACCAAAAGTAGCATATGATTTAGCTGTTTGTGAGTTGTTTGTGAGTTGTTAGAATGTCAACAACAGAAACAACGTAATCGGAACAGATATTGATCAATTCAAATTGATTATTGATTGTTTTGGTTTTTAATAATTTCAGTGATTGTTTCATAGATTGAAGTGGAGTTGTAGATGAGTGAAACAGAGCACTAACCAGTGTTTGTATGAGGTGATTTCTGCAACAATGGCGACTCTTGTTCTTCATCTTCATAGTCTCCTTCCGCCATTAACGTTTGGTTTAGATCAGATAATATCTGTTTTTGTGTATTTTGTGGTGGTTTCCTTCTTTTGAACAATTTCTGCTTCGACACATACTGACAACTCACACGCACATATGTTTAAACATTGGGAAAATTCCTAAAATAATTAATATTGGTTTTCATCTCTTCTTCTCTTAAAATATCTTTCAAAAATGTATAGCTTAAAATGTTATTTTATATTAGAATTAGAAGCATGTATAGCATAAACCAGCTAAACATGAACACATGTCATAAACAAATACATCTTTTAAAGAGTAGGCGTCTCGTTTGATACAGGTGTTCGCATGCTTAAACAAACATGTCTACTTTTGATTGATTCTACCGGACAGTCGTCCGCGTCTATCTTTAGAGACGCCGACACCTTATCCGAAGATGACATTTTAAGAAATAATTTTTGGAGAGAACATTTAAAAAAAGTTTGAAAAAAAGAGATATTTTGTGAATTTTCTTTTAAAATTTTAAATGGTGATGCCATATATACACTCTCTAAATTGTTTTTACTTTGGTATACTTTTTCCTTAACTTTCTACAATAGTTAATTTTTTCTTTTATGTTTCATATATTTACTTCTAACCCTTTAGTATGATAAATAAATTTATCTAAGGACATATATGATTTCAAGTTCGGATTGGATATATATGATATTTATAAGTTTTTAATAGTGTGTGTGTATATATATATATATATATATATATATATATATATATATATATATATATATATATATATATATATATATATATATATATATATATATATATATATATATATATATATATATATATATATATATATATATATATATATATATATATATATATATATATATATATATATATATATATAGGGGAGGGATCAAATGAAAACCACATTTATAATTGAAAACCATAAAAACCACTTTCAACCAATCATAGATTTTTAATATATATGTTTTTATTTTATTAAAAAAGGGTATTTTTGTAATCTTGCAATTAACATATTTATGGTATTTATATATTTGACTAAATCCCTTCCTTTTCTCACTCTCAATTTCAATTTGTTATATCAAATCATCATATAGACCGGATTATTATTTTCAAATTTCTAACACCCATACTAGACGTCGCAAGTCTTTGTCATTCTCAACAAGCTTTCTGTATCTTCTTCAATCTCCATATCATCAATTCACAAACATTAACAATGTTGGGGATCAATTTGTTCAAACGCAATCCGGAGATCATATGCGAATCTCAGCGTCGTCGTTTCGCCAACGTAGAAATCGTCGACAAAATCATCAAACTCTACGAGCAATGGAAGACGCACTGTCACACCCTCAATTTCCACGAACGGGGTTTTACCGTTAGGCGTGTGACATACCAGGATCTCAGACACAGTCATATCGAACGACACTATATGAATTTATAGTAAACATTTGACTTCATTCAAATGAACATAAACAGAGTTTACAATGGTGCGGAAGCATGTACAAAAGTGGTAAACCCATTACAGACTGTTACAATAGCCATGTTTATACAAAATGTTCAATGCTGAAAATAAACTAGATGAATGCATGTCCTGAGTGCATATCCTGAAGCGTGCCTCAAAAGCTTATGCGTTCCTGTGACCTGAGAAAACATGCTAAAATGTGTCAACATAAAGTTGGTGAGTTCACAGGTTTAATCAACAAGAAATGTATTCGTAAGCGTTTCCATGTTTTGCGTTTCAATGTTTTAGTACATAAAGCATATCGTTAGGTAGCTAGCCTATGTTCTTGTTACTTAGCGTTTCGAACCGAAGCTGTCTGTTTACGTCCTATTTGTGTTTCCACCACGTCTTAACCGACCGTGGCAATCGTGTGTCCCGTCATGTCTCATCAGACCATGACAATGTGTTTCCACCACGTCTTAACCGACCGTGGCAATCGTATGTTAGGTCAATTGAGCACCCGTTTGACCTCCAATCAAGCTAGCGCGACTAGCCCGGGCGGGGTTTGTTAGACCCAGTAGTACTACTCAAAATTACCTCGCTAATCCCATTACTAACGGTTCGAGTGTGTGAGGACATGCGTGTGTTTGCACTAACGTAACAAGCGATATCAATATTACTACAACCATTTATGTAAATCTGTTTTTGCATGTTTTCTCCCCCAAACGGAAAGAGATGTAAATAGGGGCCGTGAAACTCACAGATGATGTAACCAGTATGTAGGATGTAAGTCTCCCAAGTGTTGTTTACGATGCGCTGTCAAACACCTATTGACAGTTATGTTAATCGTTAATGTTGTGTTTAGCTTTAATAGACATGTTTAGTCGGGTCGGGTCGCATGGGTTCGGTCGTGGGTGACACACGCAAGCAGGCATACCCGTATCAGACTTCATATAGATCCCAAATGGGTTGTTGATATTTGTAAACAGTTAGGTTGTTTCAGGTTGAAAAGTATGTGCTTGTTGATTGCGTTGACTTTAATCTTTGTGGTCAAGAAATGACATTTTTATTGATGTTAACTTATCATCACACAATAGACACTTCGCACACCAGAAGAATTCGCTAACAATGACTCCAATCGCATAACAAGGCTAGACGCACGACTGGACACTTCATTCGCACGAATAGGCCTTCAATCGTACGAATCAAGTTCCCTCGTACGATTGAACCCTCATTCGTGCGACTCAGCGTTCAGTCGTACCACACATTCCCTAATCACCCGAATCAATTATCAATCGCACGAATGAACCTTCATTCGTGCGGTTGGACCTTCAGTCGGGTGATACTCAGTCGCACACATTCATTCGGCTGACTCAATCGCACACATTCATTCAGTTGACTCAGTCGCACGCATTCATTCGCACGTCTCACCCCAGTCGCCCCGATCAATCGCACGATGGGACCGGTCGCATGACTCAATCGCACGATGGGACCAGTCGCATGACTCAATCGCACGGCTGGCCCAGTCGCGGACTGCAGCAGGTCGCGACTGCTGGGTTGGTCGAACAGCCTTCGGCTGTTCCGTGCTCGGTTTTCTCACAATCAAGACTTCCAGAAACACTCTCCTAACATGTCTAAGTGAAATGCATACGCTGATTGACCTCATACGCACCCCCACGACCACATGCATTCGGGTTGAACCCGAACACCCGAATCACATACTTGCAGCAGTGAAACGAGTGATAAAACGGATGAAAATGGTCGCCTACCTGCTGGGAACGTGATTTATCAGCTGTTTCGTGGTTTAGCCGGCGAAAACGGGCTCAATCGGGGTGGTTTTGGGTGCTAGGAGGGTGAAATGGGGATGAAGAGAGCGTAAGAGGGAAAGAGAGCAGAATGGGGTGTGTTTGGCTGGTGGATGGGTATTTATACCCAGCCCCAGTTTGGCAATTGTCAGGTTTGGTCCCTGCACTTAGGTACCGAGTTCCCGAATTTGTTTCGGTTGATAACGACGTAGATGAGCGAGCTCTATTAATTAATAGGACTCCTTAGGTAATCTCGTTTATGTGAATCCTCTACAAACACCCGCGTTAGTATTTTATCACAATTTGTTTAACGATGTCGGTGGCGGTGTTTGTATACGTTTCGAGTATTAGCGAGTACTGGTCAATGTTAACGACAACGGTTTAAATAATGTAAATCTGAAATTACGGGGTGTCACATCATCCCCTTGTTGCAGGAATTTTCGTTCTGAAAATTAGTACATCTTGTTACGTGGTTTTTACGGGGTAGTACAAGGCTCAATAGTTTGTGACGCATGTGGAATAGAGTACCTGTGTATCTAAGAGGTAGATGCCTGGTTTTGGAACAGTTGAGGGTACTTCCTCTTCATCTGATCCTCGCGTTCCTAAGTAAATTCTGGTCCACGCTTTGAGTTCCAACGGATTTTGACGATAGGGATACGACTATGTTTGAGCGTCTTGACCTCTCGGTCCATGACTTCCACTGGTTCCTCGACGAAATGTAGTTGTTCGTCCACATGTATCTCGTCTAACGGGACGATAAGAGTTTCGTCGACAAGGCATTTCCTCAAGTTGGAGACGTGGAACACATCGTGTACCCCACGGAGTTCTTCGGGTAGGCTCAACTGATAGGCCACGAGGCCAACCCGTTTGACAATCTCAAACGGTCCCACGTACCTAGGGCTTAGTTTCCCACGCTTTCCGAAACGGATCACACCCTTCCAAGGTGACACTTTCAAAAGCACCTGGTCACCTATTTGGAATTCCAACGGTCGGCGACGCTTATCAGCGTAACTCTTCTGTCGGTCACGGGCTGCTGCCATACGGTTACGGATTTGCACGATCTTCTCAGTCGGCTCGTGCATAAGTTCAGGGCCGGTGAGTTGACTTTCCCCAACTTCCGCCCAACAGATAGGTGATCGGCACTTACGCCCATACAGTGCCTCAAATGGAGCAGCTTTGATCGATGTGTGGTAGCTATTGTTGTAAGAAAACTCGACTAGCGGTAAGTGAGTTTCCCAACTGCTGCCGAAATCTATGACGCAGGCACGTAACATGTCTTCTAGAGTCTGGATCGTACGCTCACTTTGGCCATCGGTTTGGGGGTGGTACGCGGTGCTCATATCCAGCCGCGTTCCTAGTGCTCGTTGTAAGGACTGCCAGAAGTGTGAAGTGAATCGAGCGTCGCGATCAGAGATAATGGAAACCGGCACACCATGCCGAGAGACTATTTCCCTTAGGTAGATACGAGTTAACTTTTCCATGCGATCAGTCTCACGGATTGCCAGGAAGTGTGCGGATTTCGTCAAGCGATCCACGATCACCCAAATGGTGTCGCATCCGCTGGGAGTTCGAGGAAGTTTCGTGATAAAGTCCATGGAAATCTGCTCCCATTTCCATACTGGTATTTCTGGCTGTTGGAGTAGACCAGACGGTCGTTGATATTCCACCTTAACCTTAGAACAGGTTAGGCATCTGCTTACGTATGTGGCAATGTCAGCTTTCATATTCGGCCACCAGTAGAGAACTTTGAGATCGTGATACATCTTGTCTGAACCTGGGTGGATTGAGTACCGGGACTTGTGGGCTTCGTCCATTACCAGTCCTCGCAGGTTCCCATACGAGGGAATCCATGTTCGATCCATGAAGTAGCGGATTCCGTCAGGCTTGGTTTCTAGTTGCTTCTCCATGCCTCGTAGCGATTCGGCTTTCAGATTCTCGTCTTGTAACGCCTCAAGTTGAGCATTGCGGATCTGATCGGGTAAACCGGTGTGAATGGTGAGTTGCAATGCTCGAACTCGTCTTGGCTTGAGTGTTTCCTTCCGACTTAGGGCGTCTGCTACTACATTGGCCTTGCCCGGATCATACTTGATCGTACAGTCATAGTCGTTTAACAACTCGACCCAACGACGTTGTCTCATATTTAGCTCCTTCTGTTCAAAGATGTGCTGGAGACTCTTGTGATCGGTGTAAATGGTGCACTTGGTACCGTACAAGTAGTGTCTCCATATCTTGAGTGCAAACACGATTGCTCCAAGCTCTAGGTCGTGTGTAGTGTAGTTTTTCTCATGTATCTTTAGTTGTCGAGATGCATAGGCAATCACCTTATTGCGTTGCATTAGCACGCAACCGAGGCCATGTATAGAAGCATCACAGTAAACTACAAAATCATCCGTTCCCTCAGGCAGGGATAGAATTGGTGCTGTACAGAGTTTCTGCTTCAGGACCTGGAATGCAGATTCTTGTTTATCACCCCAATCATACGTGGTGCCTTTATGAGTTAACACGGTGAGTGGTTGAGCAATCTTCGAGAACCCTTCGATGAATCGTCGATAATAGCCAGCCAACCCGAGAAACTGTCTTACCTCGGTCGGAGTCTTAGGCGTAGCCCAGCTCTTGATAGCTGCTATCTTTGCTGGGTCAACGTGTATCCCATTCTCATTGACCACATGACCCAAGAAGTGGACCTCTCGCATCCAGAAGTCACACTTTGAAAATTTTGCATACAGTTGTTCTCGTCTCAACAACTCCAAAATCAGTCTAAGGTTCTCTTTGTGTTCTCCCTTACTCCTTGAATAAATAAGGATGTCATCGATAAAGACAATGACAAACTTGTCTAGGTAGGGTTTGCACACTCGGTTCATTAAATCCATGAAAACCGCTGGTGCATTGGTCAACCGGAATGGCATAACCAAGAACTCGTAGTGGCCGTACCTCATTCTGAAAGCAGTCTTTGAAATGTCTTCTTCTCGTATCCTTAGTTGATGATAACCTGATCTCAGGTCTATCTTGGAATAGAAACTCGACCCTTGTAGTTGATCGAACAGATCATCGATACGCGGGAGAGGATAACGGTTCTTAATTGTCGCCTTGTTCAATTCGCTGTAATCGATACACATGCGGAAAGTTCCGTCCTTCTTCTTGACAAACAGAACTGGGGCTCCCCACGGTGATGAGCTAGGTCTGATAAAGCCTTTATCCAATAGTTCCTGTAATTGCGTAGACAGCTCTTGCAGTTCCCTTGGAGCTAATCTGTACGGTGCTCTCGCGATAGGGGCAGCTCCCGGAACCAATTCAATTTGGAACTCGACTTGGCGATGCGGTGGAAGACCGGGTAGGTCTTCAGGGAAATCCTCAGGATAATCACGTATAACAAGGATGTCTTCAATTTTCTTTTCCTCGGGTTCTTTTTCAGTGACCATAGCTAGGAAAGCGGTATGACCCTTACGCAAACACTTCTGAGCTTTCATGTAGGAGATGATTCCAGAGACCATGCCACTCCTTTCACCCTGAACCGATAAAATTTCACCACTAGGAAGTGGGATACGAACGATTTTCTCTCCACAGATGATCTCAGCTTGATTCTTGGATAAACAGTCCATACCCACGACTACGTCGAAACTACCAAGTGTGACAGGCATCAGATCTATATCTATCTTAAGACCACATAATCCTAGTCTGCACCCCTTGGCGATATGAGTTGCCTCGATTAGTTTTCCGTCAGCTAATTCTACCACATAACTAGGTTCCATGACAGCTAGGGTTACATCTAATAACTTAATGAACTTGTTGGAAACAAAACTCCTATCAGCTCCAGTATCAAATAGTATAGAAGCAAAACAACCATTCAGGGGAAACGTACCAGTAACCACATTCTGGTCATCCCTTGCCTCGCCGGACCCGATTACGAATGCGCGACCCTTGGCGTTGCCCCTATTATTACCCTTGTTTCCGCCCTTCAGCTGTGGGCAATCCTTCCTGTAGTGTCCCTCCTTTCCACATTCATAGCAGCCTCTAGTCACTCCACCCTGTCGTTGGTGTTGGGGTTGTTGTTGCTGAGTCATTAGTTCACCCCGGCAGTCTTTGGCTGCGTGTCCCATCTTTCTACATCTCTGACAACGGAGTCGATCACATGGGCCATGATGATGGAGGTTGCACCGGTTACACCTAGGGTTCTTGCCCGCGTAGCTGCTCGAACCCTAACCATAGTTATTGTTGTTGCTGTTCTGATTATTATTGGTGAAGTTCCTTGATGGGTCGAACCTTTTGGTCGGTTGTTGCTGAGGGTTGTTGTTGCTTGAAAACTTGCTGTTGTTACCCTCCCATTTCCTTTTGTGATCTGATGAACCAGAAGCAGCGCCTCGTTTAGGCAAAGTGCCCTGTGCCACTGCCTGGTCGGTGAGTTTGTGAGCCAGTCGTATGGCCTGCTGGATAGTGACAGGATCAGCAGCCATCACACTAGCCTGGATTTGAGGAGCCAAGCCATCAATGTACTTTTCAATCCGTTTGTAGGTCGGAGTCACCATCTGAGGACATAATGCTACCAACTCGTGCGAACGAGTCGTGTACTCCTCGATATCAGAACCAATCATCTTTAAATTCCAAAATTCTGCTTCCAGTTTCTGGACTTCGCTCCTGGGGCAGTACTCTTCTTTCATCAGAATCTTGAAGTCATCCCATGGCATACCATTTGCAGCACCAAGCCCTAAGGTTTGGACTTGTGAGTTCCACCACGTCAAGGCTGGTCCCTCCAGTGTGCCGGAGGCGTACTTGACGCGATTTTCATCCGGACAGTTGCACATGGCAAACACTGACTCGAGTTTCTCCAGCCAGCGAAGCAAAGTGACAGCACCCTCAGAGCCGCTGAAAGAATGAGGCTTGCAATCCATAAACATCTTGAAGGTACAGACTGTTGGACCTCCTTGATTCGGATTCTGGTCGTTCTGGTCCTGATTACGAGCCTGCTCATAAGCTGCAAGCGCATCAGCCACGCGCTCGTTGATGATAGCATTCAGCTTGGCTTGAGTCAGGGTGATATTTCCTCGTCCACCCGGGCGTCCAGGTCTTCTTCCAGACATGATTTCTTCAATTCACAACACATATTAATCAATAACCGGATCATAATTATTGATAATAATATATTGTATCATGCTAGTAAGAATGAGGGGTTTGTTTGTATATCGATAGTAAGGCTTTATGAGGATCCGAGGCCTTATGCCTCCTAAGTATGGAATTGAAAATTTGTACTGGCCGTTACCGTTACACCCAATAGAGTTGCCAGAGTTCTCATGCACGGCAAATTACAATTATGTGTGCACCCGTGATTCTAATTTGCTTTGCATGGTCACACATGGTTCCTCCTATTCGAGATAACATACCTTGCCCAGTACCGAGTGTTATCAATGATAGAAGCATCAAAGATGTATTTGTTAGACCAAGAGTCAAATGACTAAGGTTATACTAAGGTTGTACAGGAGATTCGGTTAAGATAACAACAGGAGTCGAGACAATTTGGCCTTTTTCTTTTCGAAGTTCTAGGTGTTTGGATGTCTAAGTCCGATTCTCTAATCGACTTGAATATCTTAGTTGTCCCTCATTTACTGCTCGGATTAGTGTAGAGGACAGGATATGTTGGGAATAGTAACAGGTGTGAGAGAGTTGGAAGAGTGAGGTATTGTTCTTTTTGTTTGTCATCGTTATGCTTATCGCGTGTGTTAGAAAAGAGTTTCGTGTTCCAATCATGGAAATGTTTGATTCAATTCGTTGTTGCTTTCACTCCGCGAGTGAAGGGTCAAGTGTAAGCGTTGGTTGTGAGCGAGCAGGATTCTCCGCCCCTCTGTCAGCCGGTAATGACACACATGTCATACCCATAGTGTTTATGTTTGCTCAGCAGTGTAATGTCAGTACACCCGAAGGTTGTTTGCACAATAGTGGTAACCATATAAAAGTGTCTGTGCAATACTAGTGTTGTGTCTAAGGCTATAGTCTAGATTCAATGCAATCCTAGTTCTCTATAACCTGTGGCTCTGATACCAATCTGTCACACCCTCAATTTCCACGAACGGGGTTTTACCGTTAGGCGTGTGACATACCAGGATCTCAGACACAGTTATATCGAACGACACTATATGAATTTATAGTAAACATTTGACTTCATTCAAATGAACATAAACAGATTTACAATGGTGCGGAAGCATGTACAAAAGTGGTAAACCCATTACAGACTGTTACAATAGCCATGTTTATACAAAATGTTCAATGCTGAAAATAAACTAGATGAATGCATGTCCTGAGTGCATATCCTGAAGCGTGCCTCAAAAGCTTATGCGTTCCTGTGACCTGAGAAAACATGCTAAAATGTGTCAACATAAAGTTGGTGAGTTCACAGGTTTAATCAACAAGAAATGTATTCGTAAGCGTTTCCATGTTTTGCGTTTCAATGTTTTAGTACATAAAGCATATCGTTAGGTAGCTAGCCTATGTTCTTGTTACTTAGCGTTTCGAACCGAAGCTGACTGTTTACGTCCTATTTGTGTTTCCACCACGTCTTAACCGACCGTGGCAATCGTGTGTCCCGTCATGTCTCATCAGACCATGACAATGTGTTTCCACCACGTCTTAACCGACCGTGGCAATCGTATGTTAGGTCAATTGAGCACCCGTTTGACCTCCAATCAAGCTAGCGCGACTAGCCCGGGCGGGGTTTGTCAGACCCAGTAGTACTACTCAAAATTACCTCGCTAATCCCATTACTAACGGTTCGAGTGTGTGAGGACATGCGTGTGTTTGCACTAACGTAACAAGCGATATCAATATTACTACAACCATTTATGTAAATCTGTTTTTGCATGTTTTCTCCCCCAAACGGAAAGAGATGTAAAATAGGGGCCGTGAAACTCACAGATGATGTAACCAGTATGTAGGATGTAAGTCTCCCAAGTGTTGTTTACGATGCGCTGTCAAACACCTGTTGACAGTTATGTTAATCGTTAATGTTGTGTTTAGCTTTAATAGACATGTTTAGTCGGGTCGGGTCGCATGGGTTCGGTCGTGGGTGACACACGCAAGCAGGCATACCCGTATCAGACTTCATATAGATCCCAAATGGGTTGTTGATATTTGTAAACAGTTAGGTTGTTTCAGGTTGAAAAGTATGTGCTTGTTGATTGCGTTGACTTTAATCTTTGTGGTCAAGAAATGACATTTTTATTGATGTTAACTTATCATCACACAATAGACACTTCGCACACCAGAAGAATTCGCTAACAATGACTCCAATCGCATAACAAGGCTAGACGCACGACTGGACACTTCATTCGCACGAATAGGCCTTCAATCGTACGAATCAAGTTCCCTCGTACGATTGAACCCTTATTCGTGCGACTCAGCGTTCAGTCGTACCACACATTCCCTAATCACCCGAATCAATTACCAATCGCACGAATGAACCTTCATTCATGCGGTTGGACCTTCAGTCGGGTGATACTCAGTCGCACACATTCATTCGGCTGACTCAATCGCACACATTCATTCAGTTGACTTAGTCGCACGCATTCATTCGCACGTCTCACCCCAGTCGTCCCGATCAATCGCACGATGGGACCGGTCGCATGACTCAATCGCACGATGGGACCAGTCGCATGACTCAATCGCACGGCTGGCCCAGTCGCGGACTGCAGCAGGTCGCGACTGCTGGGTTGGTCGAACAGCCTTCGGCTGTTCCGCGTTCGGTTTTCTCACAATCAAGACTTCCAGAAACACTCTCCTAACATGTCTAAGTGAAATGCATACGCTGATTGACCTCATACGCACCCCCACGACCACATGCATTCGGGTTGAACCCGAACACCCGAATCACATACTTGCAGCAGTGAAACGAGTGATAAAACGGATGAAAATGGTCGCCTACCTGCTGGGAACGTGATTTATCAGCTGTTTCGTGGTTTAGCCGGCGAAAACGGGCTCAATCGGGGTGGTTTTGGGTGCTAGGAGGGTGAAATAGGGATGAAGAGAGCGTAAGAGGGAAAGAGAGCAGAATGGGGTGTGTTTGGCTGGTGGATGGGTATTTATACCCAGCCCCAGTTTGGCAATTGTCAGGTTTGGTCCCTGCACTTAGGTACCGAGTTCCCGAATTTGTTTCGGTTGATAACGACGTAGATGAGCGAGCTCTATTAATTAATAGGACTCCTTAGGTAATCTCGTTTATGTGAATCCTCTACAAACACCCGCGTTAGTATTTTATCACAATTTGTTTAACGATGTCGGTGGCGGTGTTTGTATACGTTTCGAGTATTAGCGAGTACTGGTCAATGTTAACGACAACGGTTTAAATAATGTAAATCTGAAATTACGGGGTGTCACACGCACCAATTCAAACTCGAACAGTGCCGAAAGGAGTTCAACAAGATCAATAAACAAGTCGCCAAACTCAGAATCGCCGCAGAAGATGCGAGTTCGCTGATCAAAGATACCGAGGATAACAAGCAGTTGATTGCGGTGAAGGAAGCACAGGTTCACGAGGCACGAAATGCGTTGCATTCGAATCTTGATTTGGTGGGAAATATTGTTCATGATTCTGTTCCAGTTAGCAACGATGAGATAACGAGATAGTTCGGAGTTGGGGGGAGAAGAGGAAGGAGGCGAAATTGAGAAATCATGTGGAGCTTGTTGATCTTCTCGGAATAGCCGAATTGAAAAGAGGTGCTAATGTTGCTGGTGGAAGGGGGTATTATTTGAAAGGAGATGGGGTGCTTCTTAATCAAGCTTTGATGAATTTTGGTCTAAATTTTTTGGAGAAGAAAGGTTACACTTTATTGCAGACGCCCTTCTTCATGAGGAAAGATGTTATGGCTAAATGTGCTCAATTAGCGCAGTTTGATGAAGAACTTTATAAGGTAACTGGTGAAGGAGATGATAAGTATTTGATTGCTACTGCTGAACAACCGCTTTGTGCTTATCACATGGATGATTGGATCCATCCAACACAACTGCCATTGATGAATGATTTGTTTAACTGTTACGTATATGTACCTTAGTATTAGTTGTTGATGAATGATTTGTTTAACTGTTACGTATATGTACCTTAGTATTAGTTGTTTGATGAATGATTTACGTATGTTTATTAACTGTTACATATATGTACCAAAGCTTCTTTAGCATATAACCAAAATCCTAATCGCACCATTACACAAACAAAGACTTATTAAATGTTACATATATGTACCAAAGCTTCTTTAGCATATTAGCTGTTACATATATGTACCAAAGCTTCTTTAGCATATTAACTGTTACATATATGTACCAAAGCTTCTTTAGCATATTAACTGGTATGTATCATTGAAGTTTTAAAACATTTTAATATTTTTGAACAATTATCCTATGTACACATATGTACCGTCGTTGTATTATCCAAATTTTTCAACTTAATTAAGTCTTTAAACTCTTAATAAACTTCTATTAATGTAAAAAAATGTTCATCATACATCACTCAACCGTTCACATTATTTGGTACACATATGTACCATCGTTGTATTAGGAGAGAAGAGAGAGAAATAAAAATTAGGAAAATAAAGAGTAATTAAGAGAGAGGAAAGAGAAACGAAAATTATAGAAAGTTAAATAGATTTATTTTTTGTTTTTCCTAAAATGTACTTTTATATTAAAACTTGTCTTAAAAACTTCACAAGAATTACAATCATGCCACTAGTAATTAATGACCATTGATCTACATAATCAATGGTTAAGATTTAGTTCGCAAGGTTTTCATTTGTAACTAGGTTTTCATTGGATCCTCCCCATATATATATATATATATATAGTTCTCCCTTATTTTTTAACTTTTATTCAATCTTAATCTTTTTTAAAAAAATATTTGATTTTAATCTTTTATTTGATTTTTAAACTCTTATTTAATTTATTTTATTATTTTTTAATGTAGAAAAAGTTAACGGTCCCTATGAATTGATCATATTACATGTTTAATCCTCATATCGTTAAAAACTAACAGACACAAACAGTAGAGATTAAAGTTGCAACCATCTAACTAATTTTTGAATCAAATTAGTAATGTTTAGAGACTAGAAACAAATTTGCAATATGATATGAGAACCATTTATATGATTTTCTCTTTGTTTTCCCTTTTCCAAAGTGTCATCACTTCATGTTATTAATAAGCTAAAAGGTATAACTGTGTGTTGCAGTAATAAATAGATCAAACTTATTAGTTATTACTTTTTATAAATGGGTCAAACCCATCCCTTGTAATGAAAAGGTCAAAATTTTTACCAAACGGGTCAAAATTGTTGCTAAATCTCACCTGGCCTCAAGTCTCATGTTTGACTGAACACTAAATTAAACTGTGATGCAAGAAAAGATCTGTTATTATTCTTAGGTTAGTTGACCAGTTACATAATATGAAGAACATGGCCTGACACATATAATACATTAAGATAACAATTTTGTTTGTAAATAATTAATAAATAAATTTATGGGTGAACGATGTTGCAAGTAGTCCAAAATATTTATTTGATGTTACAAAACCTCTTAAAGCATTCTCATTCAAACAATTAAATTATTAATAACATAATATTCTCTGGACACAAATTTTAACACTTAAGTACACTTTACAAAAAAACAATATTTCTGGTCAACCTTTTATTCAAAGATTTAGAACGTCATCATACCATCCATCATACGATTCTTATTTTTTTTGATAGAATCCTCGTGTTAACGGGTCAACCCAATCTGATCCGTCCAATAAAAATGAGGGTTTTTACCCGTTTAATATAATCGGGATTGGTTGTTTTTATGTAGATGCTGGAGCTGAGTCACTTGACAATTCCTTATATATCGGTTAGTTATATTACACTAATCTTTTGAATGACTTTACCTTGATTAGTAGTGATAACTTCTTCAGTTAATATGCAAGGCCAAAAGGGATCGAAGTAGCAAATTTATTAAAAAGATCACAAGGCTATCTCCATAAAAATAGCTCCTTACTATTCTCTTTGATCATAATATAATCTAACAGTTAAAAATATTCATGAGCTTGTTACGTAATAAATTTTTACTAACAAATATATATTTTATTGATTGACAGCCATCTGTTAACACTTATCTTATATTGGACACTTAAACATAAGAGGACAATAAAGAGTAGGGAGAAGTTTTTTAACAAAAACGGTGGCTTAATTTTGTGAAAAAATTTATTTGAATCTAAACAACCCTCCCACATGGCCAATATTTTTGCAGCAAGAATTCTTGAAAAAACTACATTTTACAAAACCAAAGTTATAGGTCAAGGAGGCTATGGTACAATTTATAAAGGTACTAATGAAGATGATACACCGGTTGCCAATAAAAAATCTAAGTCGATTGATAAGAACAAGATCGAGCAGTTTATCAATGTGGTGATCATGCTATCAGAAATTTGCCACTCAAATATTGTTAGCTAGATTATTGGGTTGTTGTCTAGAGACACAAACTCCTCTTCTAGTTTATGAATTTGTAACCAAAAGTGATACGAACCAAGTAGCTGGCCCAACAGATCTAGCCCAGCCCAACAGTGAGCGGCCCAAGAGGAATGCGGGGTTGCCGGCCCGTCTTCGAGACTAAAGAAGCAGTGCACGTTTAGGAGTTATTAGTTGACCTTTTCTTTAATTGTATGCATGCATAGTGGGTAGGATAGTGGATCCATGATTCATGTTAACTGAATAAAGTGCATCTAGAAGTTAGTTTTGCATCTTTAAATATTTGCTTTTGAAGGTTAATGGGATATTCAGAAAAATTGCCTCAAACAAGTGTGTTTGCCATCTCCTCTAATTCTATTTTCTTGGAGCCTAACCCACTCCACGGGTCCTAACATTGGTGCTTTCATTGAGATCCAAGCTTTCCCAAATGCCGCCAAGAAGAGACACAACCTCCACCGATGAAACAACACCCACCATTGCCGAACAACTAAGCCTTCTCATAGACGCTACCACCGCTTCTTCCACAACCTCAACCCAAACCGCAAACCAATTAACCGAGCTCATACAAGCCACCCAAGCCCTGACCACAAAAATCAACTTATTAACAGATCATATCACCGCCGAGTCTTCCGGTGCGAAGACCCCTCCCCGTCACCGATCACCACCACGCCGCCGTTCACCAAATCACCGTAACCCACGACAACCCAAAATCACCTTACCCCTATTCGATGGCTCCAACGCCCTAGATTGGATTTTCCAAGCCGATAACTATTTTTCTTATTACAAAACACCCGAGGATGAACGCGTTGAACTTGCTGTTTTCTATTTTATCGGGGACGCACTTTCATGGTACAAGCACCTCACGAACAACGATCTGCTCGGCACATGGAATGCATTTAAACGTGAACTAGAACTCCGTTTTGGCCCATCTACATATGAAAACCACGAGGCCACACTCTTCAAACTCAAACAAACGTCAACGGTGGCTGCCTACCAAACCGAGTTTGAGCGAGTTAGCAATAGAGTGGTGGGCTTATCCCAACAAGCCCTTCGCAATTGCTTCATTTCTGGTCTGCGGAATGATATCCAAAACGAAATGGCCATTCTCAAACCCACAACATTACATCAGGCATATGCATTGGCCCGTTTAGTGGAGGATAAATTAGCCCAATACCCAAAACCCAAAACCAATCATTTCCAAAAACCTACAACCACCAACTCTCAATCACAAACCACAACCACATCGGCCACCCTCACCAATACCACTCCACCCCTGCTACCAACCCCACCAAAGTCACAACCTACACTTCCTTTTACCAAACTATCACCAGAAGCATTAATGCAAAGGCGTAAAGATGGCTTATGTTTCAAGTGTCCAGAAAAGTATTTTCCGGGTCACAAATGTTCACCGCCACAATTTTTGCTAATTGTCGATAATGATGATCGTGAGGAACCAGAAGAGCATCCACCGGATACGGCCCCACCCGTCGACACCACTCCATCCTTCCTCTCATTATCGGATGCAGCTTACTTTGGTATATCTTCATCACAAACACTACGTGTCACGGGTCATATATCGGGCAAACCGGTTACTATCCTTATTGATTGTGGTAGTACCCACAACATCATGCAACCACGAGTAGCATCTGCACTTCAGCTCGATTCCACACCCATTCAACCGTTCGCAGTAATGGTCGGAAACGGTGACCGTATCACATGTCAAAGCTATTGTCCCGATGTCAAGTTACAAGTTCAGAAGGTAACATTCCAAGTACCATTCTTTATCCTTCCTGTAGAGGGCGCAGACGTCATCCTCGGTATTGGATGGTTAGGAATGTTGGGCCGCCTTTCTGCGGATTTTTCAGTCCCAGAAATCTCATTCACCAAAGATGGGAAATCATGCACATTAAAAGGAGAACCCTTAGGGCAACACGTCTCATCAAGCTCCTTGTCTTCAATGATCAAACATGGCTCGGTTGTCTCACTACACACCCTCACCTATAACCCACCACCCCCAACCACCCACATGTTATTAGACCATGCAGACCCCACCATATCTCATCTTCTCAACCAATTCCATCACATTTTTGAGGAACCCAAGCACTTGCCACCCCATCGCTCCCACGACCACCACATAACCTTACTGGACGAAACAAAAACCGTGAATGTTAAACCTTACCGATACCCGCATTTCCAGAAACGAGTCATGACAAACCTTATTAAAGAGATGCTAGATTCAGGCGTCATCCGACCGAGCCAAAGCCCTTTTTCCTCCCCGGTTCTCCTTGTCAAAAAGAAAGACGGCTCATGGAGGTTTTGTGTCGACTACCGAGCTTTAAACGCGGTTACCGTTCGTGATCGATTCCCAATTCCTACTATCGATGAGCTACTTGACGAGTTACACGGTGCCACGGTGTTTTCAAAAATCGATTTACGCTCGGGATATCACCAAATTCGAGTCGCCGAAAAAGATATCAACAAAACAGCATTTCGGACCACCGACGGCCACTATGAATTTGTTGTCATGCCATTCGGCTTAACAAATGCACCATCGACGTTTCAGTCCACAATGAACGACCTCTTCCGCCCGGTTTTAAGACAATTCGTGCTAATTTTCTTTGATGACATACTCATTTACAGTGCCAACCTCAACCAACATTACCACACCTAAGGTTTGTTTTCGAGACCTTATCCTCCAATCGGTACTTTGCTAAGCCATCCAAATGTGTCTTTGCTGTGCCGCAAATCTCGTTCCTCGGACACCGGATATCCAAAGAAGGCGTGGCACCCGAGCCCGACAAAATCCAATCAATTCAACAATGGCCAAAACCCACCTCCTTCACTACCCTTAGAGCATTCCTTGGCCTAACCGGATATTATCGCCGATTTGTATCCAATTATGCTTCCATTGCAGCCCCACTCACCAACCTACTTAAACACAAAGAATTCCAATGGAATGAACAAGCAGCAGACTCTTTCAGGCAACTTAAATCCCATATGGAAAAAATAGTCACCTTAGCCCTACCCAATTTCACGGAGCCTTTCGATGTCACAACCGATGCTTCCGGTGTCGCCATTGGTGCAGTTCTATCACAAAAGAATAGGCCAATAGCATTCTTCAGCAAAAAGCTATGTGCAACCATGCAATCACAGTCCACGTACACCAAGGAGTTGTACGCAATTACCGAATCGGTCAAAAAATGGCGCCAATACCTACTCGGTCGGAAATTTCATATCCACACCGATCATCACAGCCTCAAACACCTTCTCACCCAAACCATACAAACACCAGAGCAGCAAAAATGGGCAACTAAACTATTAGGGTTCGACTATGAGATACACTTCAAACCCGGAAAGGAAAATACAGTGGCGGACGCTTTAAGCAGGGTGGAACTCAATACTTGTTTTGCAATTTCTCATCCAACAGCAACTTGGTTGGAAGACCTTAGAGAATATTACAAACAGGATGTTCATGGCAAGCAACTGGTGGACCAAGTTTTAGCAACACCTGATGATTTTCCATTTCATTCCTTTCGTGATGGTCTTCTTTATCGCAATGGAAAAATAATGGTCCCGCCAATCGCAGACTTGAGAAATAGATTGCTGCAAGAATACCATAGCTCAGTTCTCGGAGGACACGCCGGGGTGGCAGCAACAACAAAACGAATCTCAGCATCATTTTCCTGGCTCGGATTACGGAAACAAGTCGCCGAGTTTGTTCGAAAATGCCACATCTGCCAAGCGACTAAAGCTCAAAACCACAAACCTTTCGGACTTCTACAACCATTGCCGACCCCTTCAGCACCATGGCATGATATCTCAATGGACTTCATCACTCATTTACCGGCGTCGAAAGGAAAAACGGCAATTTGGGTCATAGTTGATAGACTATCCAAATTTGCACACTTTTTAGCCCTTCCAACCCATTATACGACTGTGTTTTTGGCTTCACTCTTTATGCGGGAAATTTATCGGTTACATGGACTACCCAAGTCAATTGTATCCGATAGAGATCCGATATTTCTAAGTCGCTTTTGGTCGGAATTGTTCAAACAAATGGGAACAAAGTTGGTGCATTCGAGTGCCTACCACCCGCAAACGGATGGCCAAACTGAGGTACTCAATCGCTGCCTTGAATCATATTTGCGGTCGTTTGTTTTTGAAGAACCGTCGAAATGGAGTCAATTCTTACATTTGGTTGAATTCTCCTATAACACAAGTTTTCATTCATCGATTCAAATGTCCCCGTTTAAAGCTGTATACGGTAGAGAAGTATCATCAATCCACGATTACAAGCCGGGGGACAACAACATTTGTTCAATCGAGGACTCCTTACTAGAACACCAAAGGCTAATTGCACTTATGAAGGATTCCATTCAACTTTCAAAATCAAGAATGACAAAGCAGGCAAACAATAAACGACAGGAGAAAGAATTTAAGGTGAACGATATGGTTTATGTCCGACTACAGAATTATCGCCAACACTCAGTGGAGCCACGTTCATCCAAGAAGCTGTCAAAGAGGTTTTTTGGTCCCTTCAAGATACTTGCTCGCATTGGAAAAGTTGCATATAAACTGGATCTACCAGCACAGTCAAAGGTTCATCCAGTATTTCATGTTTCCTTGTTGAAACCATTTTTCGGAGACACATCCACCGTTACGAACGACATGGAGACCTTGAAATGGAAGCCCAAACAGAGTACAAGCCAGAATCAATTCTAAACACCAGACTAGCATCAATGGGGAAACAATTGTTAGTCAAGTGGGAAGGAAAACCTTTGGAGGAAGCAACTTGGGAGGATGAAATTGAGTTCACCAGTTCGTTTCCAGATTTTACTAACATTGGGGACAATGTTAATTTTCAGGGAGGAGGTAATGATACGAACCAAGTAGCTGGCCCAACAGATCTAGCCCAGCCCAACAGTGAGCGGCCCAAGAGGAATGCGGGGTCGCCGGCCCGTCTTCGAGACTAAAGAAGCAGTGCACGTTTAGGAGTTATTAGTTGACCTTTTCTTTAATTGTATGCATGCATAGTGGGTAGGATAGTGGATCCATGATTCATGTTAACTGAATAAAGTGCATCTAGAAGTTAGTTTTGCATCTTTAAATATTTGCTTTTGAAGGTTAATGGGATATTCAGAAAAATTGCCTCAAACAAGTGTGTTTGCCATCTCCTCTAATTCTATTTTCTTGGAGCCTAACCCACTCCACGGGTCCTAACAAAAAGACTGTCTTCCACCATCTACATGAAAATGACAATGCATCTTCCATGACATTCGAAAGGCGACTAGACATTGCCACACAAACTACAGAAGCCCTTGCGCATATACACTCAACCACACAGATCATTCATAGAGATATTAATCATCAAATATACTTTTGACTAATGGCTACACTGTTAAAGTCTCTGATTGTGGGATCTCAAAGATCATTCCTATAGATCAAACTCACATACAAATATTGATGCATGGGACTCCTTGGTAAATAGATCCTGAGTACTTTCGATCTGGAATTTTGACGGAAAAGAATGATGTGTATAGTTTTGGTATGGTTCTTGTGGAGCTGATAACAGACAAAAACTATGATAGAATTGAAAGTGACTTGGGTTTAGCGATGTTTTTTTGTTTCATCGCTAAAAAGGGGTTGCTTGATTCACATTCTAGACAATCAAGTGAAGAAATATGGGTTTAGTTACCATATTAAATATGTTGCCAAACTTGCAAAAGACTGTATTGAGTTAGAGGGCAAGAAAAGACCCAATATGGAAACAGTAAAAAGAGAGCTTGTAAAAGTGAGACAATCTCTGCTAAAGATTTCTCATGATGAACCTTGTTCATCTTCCCTTGTTGATTGATAAAGACTACACTCATGTTGCAACTGATAATCATTTTAGATTGTCTGGCTATGTGTTTTGGCTATATTTGTGATACGATCTGTGGACTGACCCATCAGTCCTACCCGAAAGAATTACCCGTCAATCCATGTGGTTCATTTAGTATGAGTTATTGCAATCAACCATCTCTCTTTTGTTTAGGCACATAATAATAAGTTGTTAGATAAACAATGGTATCTTTCACTCGCAAACTGATAATATCCATTGATCTGAAGCATCACTTAAATAACAAGAAAAATAACGGAAATAAACAAACTAAGCTAAAAACTAGGTACTATCCCACTACCCAAAAGAACCGGCCAACTAACACCGACTTATTCAAACTCAACTCATAAAGACTTAAACTTTGAAACAATAAAATATAAAACAAAAGTCCACGTGCAGTATACTACTCCATGCACATGTAATTATTTCAACATTCCCTCCCTTAAACTAGATTGAGTTTCCCTCAACTAGTTTATCTTTCATGGAACACATTCCAAGCTTCTTCCTCATCAACACAAACTGGTCTCGTTTCAAAGCTTTAGTAAACACATCTGCGATCTCACTACAAGAAAAATGGTTTTTCGTGTCTATTTTTTTGCGGCGATACTAGTTTCGTCGCAAAAGACACACTAAACGACAAAATTTATCAACTTTTTGACTTTTCTAGTCAAACACACCTTTTGCGATGATAATGTCGCCGCAAATAATATAGCCAATTTTTTTATTTTTCTGAATTCCTTTTTAGGAGGCAAAATTTCCCGCTTATTTTTTTGCGGCGACATTTTCGTCGCAAAAAAGTTTTTTTTTTAATTTTTAATATTTTTTAATTATTTTATTTTTGTTTTTTTGCGGCGATTTTTCGTCGCAAAAAATAGTAGATCGCCGCAAAAAAGTTGTTCCACTTTATGAAAACTGGGATTCCCGATCTGATCCCCAATTTCACACCAAAATTAACAACAAACACCACCACCGCACGATTGTACACAGATCCGCCACAACCACCGCCCCTGCTCTCCCACCGCCACCACCACCGCCATCTGCCACCGCCACCGCAGTTCCAGTCACCACCACCGCCGTCTGCCGCCGTCTGCCGCCATCTGTGGACCGCCATCGCAGTTCCGTCTACCGCCATCTGTCGCCCTGTCACCACCACCACGCCGTCACCACCACCGCCACCTGCTCCACCGCCGCGTCACCCCCACCGCCATCTGTCGTAATCACCATCGCTAGTCACCACCACCGCGCGCTTGTTTTAGAGGTAATAACTATTTTTTTTAAAAAAATTCTTGTGTTAGATGTATATGTGTATGGATGTAAATGTGTATTTGTGTATGGATGTATATGTGTATGTGTATGGTTGGATGTATATGTGTATGTGTATGGATGTAAATGTGTATTTGTGTATGGATGTATATGTGTTGTCTTTAGTTTATTAGGTTGTTTAAGACAATATGTGTATGTTGTGTGTTGGGTTAATCACGAGTTTTTTACGACGATAAAAGTCGCCGCAAAAAATCAATTTTCTTGTAGTGCTGGTCCTGTGTTGCACAGTGTTCCATGCTGATTGTTCCTTCTCTCACTAAGTCTCGCAGAAATGATATCGCACCCCGATATGTTTGCATCTCCCATGAAAAACGGTATTCTTCGAAAGCTTAATCGTCGATGTATTATCACACTTAATGACCGTAGCACCTTCAACTATTAAACCAAAATCTTCCAGCACCCCTCTCAACCATAATACCTGACAAGCGCAGGTGGTAGCCGCCACGTACTCAGCCTCGGTCGATGACAAAGTCACAATTTTTTGCTTCTTAGACCACGCAACTGCACCTTCATCCCATAAAACGACATAGCCGGACGTGCTTTTATAGTCTTCTGTATCCCCACCAAAGTCACTATCCGTATAAACTTTCAACAAACCCGGACCACCACGTTCATACCAAATTCCATAATCTTGAGTGCCTTGCAGGTATCTTAACACCTTTTTGGCAGCATCAAAGTGAGCTTCAGTTGGACTAGACATATAGCGACTGGTCAAACTTACCACATACTAAATGCCGGGTCAAGTAGCCGTAATGTACATGAGGCTACTGACCATTTGCTTGAACAAAGTATCATCCATTTTCTTTCCTTCATCCGATCTTAACTTGCAACCCGGAACAATCGGACTAACCACTGAATTGCAACTCTCCATTTGAAATCTTTTCAGCAACTCAACTGCATACTTTCTTTGAGAGATGTGAATTCTATCACTTGTCTGCAACACTTCGATCCCAAGAAAGAACTTCATACGCCCTGGATCGGTCATCTCGAACTCGTTCATCATCGAACACTTGAACTCCTGTAACATAGATAAGTTATCACTCATATAGATAAGATCATCAACATACACGTTCACCAACAACATGTTTCCTTTCTCATTCCTTTTGATAAAAAGCATGTGTTCAGCATTGCTCCTTCTAAAACCCTCCTTGATAAAATAACCCTCTATACAACTAAACCAAGCTCGTGGAGCTTGCTTTAGTCCGTAGAAAGCTTTGCAGAGCTTGTAAACTTTCTCTTCTTCGTTCTTTTTCACGTAGCCCTTGGGTTGTTGCACATACACATCCTCATCCAAAGTCCCATGCAAGAAGGCGGACTTTACGTCCATTTGAAAAATATCCCAACCTCGTTGTGCAGCTATAGCTATCATAAGACGAATCGTGTCCAACCTGGCCACCGGTGCGTACACTTCGGTATAATCAATATCGTATTCTTGACCGTAACCCTTTGCCACCAAACGAGCCTTATGCTTTTCAACTTCACCTCGTTTGTTAAACTTTGTTTTGAAAACCCACTTTACTCCTATACATTTCGCACCCTTGGGCAGCTCGACCAAATTCCACGTTCCATTTTTTTCAATTGCTTGTATTTCAGCATTCATAACATTTCTCCACTTGGTTTCACGGGCAGCTTCTTCATAAGTTATGGTTCAAGAAGAGGAACTTCCACCGGCACTTCCACAGCGTTTAACTCATCTTCTCCGGTATAATAGTTGTAACATCCAAAAAGTTTGATATTTATTTATTTATTAGGATTAGTGTTCAGTCGCATAACATGTGTACGAATGAACCTCAGTCGCACGCCATGCGTACGAATGAGGCCCAATCGCACGAATGACGGGCGTATGGGCTCAGTTGTACGATTGAGCCGTGCGAATGGGTCCAGTCGTGCGACTGAGTATGGCGGTTAAAATAGGCATGTAGGATAAGTAGGGCGGTTAAGGGTGTTCAAAAGCAGATTTATCTGCAGTAATCTCATCCCCTTGTTCCTTTCGAACCCAAACACCCTGTTCTTGCCAAATCGACTAAGCTAACTCCGTTTCAGTAAGTTTCGCTTGGTATGTTTCGATTCTTGAATATGTTAAGCTGTGTAGGTGGTTGAAATTGATCCAAAAACATGTTTTAAATCTGGGCTTTGTTTAATTTTTTCTGTTAAGCTAAAAGTGAGGGTTCGGATCCTAGTTTTTATGAAGTTTGATGAAATAAGGACCCGAAACGGTTGTAAATAAAGTGTATATGTTCTGTTGTGAATATGGCAAAATTTGAACGGTTAAAACTCGATTTTTTGGATCAAATATGACAAGAACACAGCTGCTGATCCGTTCCAGACGAATGAGCCCAGTCGCATGTCCCATTCGTGCGACTGAGTCAATCGCATTGTTCAATCATGCGACTGAAGTTCAGTCGCATGAACCAATCGCACGAATGGAGGTCATTCGCACAAACCCTGTTATAGCTCATTCGCACCTCTGTCGTATGGTCCATTCGTACGACTAAGCTCAGTCGCATGTTCAGTCGTACGAATGAGTCCAGTCGTATACCCTTAGTCGTGAGAAGTGGTCAGCTAGGGGTTGTTGTTTTAGATTTGCTTTGAGAAGGAGAAGTTTTAGCTGCCCTAGTGTATTTGGATTGATAACCACTTGCTGAAAACATTAAGGTGAGTTCTAATTGCCCTTTTTATGTGTTAATGCCGTTTGATAAAGGTTGTTTGACAAAATCGGGCACTGGCATGCATATAAATAAATAGAAAATGTGAATAAGAGTTGAAAGTGGTAAATTGTGGTGAATGGCGAGGTGGAGGTTTGACCCACCAACTATAGACGGAGGTTTGACCCGTCAACGCCAACTATAGACGGAGGTTTGACCCGTCAACGCGCGAGGTGGAGGTTTGACCCACCAAACTATACACGGAGATTTGACCCGTCAACGCGCGAGGTGGAGGTTTGACCCGCCAAATTAAAATCGATAAAAAGATGTCCATAAATACCTTGTGGGTATTCGATATGCATATCAATACTGAGACGAATAAATGGACTGATGAATGTTTATGAATCATTCGGTGTTGTAACAGTTGATGAGTTGTTATTATTGAAATATGGTGTACGTTAGAACTCACCAGTTTATCTGATTTTGTGTTTGTTTTCTTATGCATGCCAGGTATTAATAGAAATGTTCGCGGAGGCGCCCCACCGAGTTAAATTCCAGTTATGGTGTATGATACTGGCTAAATGTTGGGTTTTGGGAAAGATGTATATGAAGTTTGACAAAGTTTCGAGATGTCAGTTGAAGTGTTGTAATGATTGTTAATAATGTAAAAAGTTTTTAATATATAAAAATTTCCGAACCTTGAGTGCTTCGGGACACTCACAGTTGGCGAAGGTGTTCTCCATGCTCTCGAACCGCTCAAGAAGACCAGTGGCTCCTTCCTTGCCACTAAAACTAGTGGGCTTGCAAGAGCTAAAGTGCTTAAAAGTGCAAGTTTGATTGTTACGGCCTTGGGTTGCACTATTTTCCCCTTGGCCGTTGTTGTGGTTTGCGATGTTGGCAATCACGGTGCTGCTGAGTTCAGCCACCAAATTCGGGATAGCAGCAACCATTTCTTGAGCAATACTGGCGGCTAGCTTACGGCTGGAACATTCACGCCTTGCAAGTCTACGAGACATGCTGGACATACTAAAAGAGAGTTAGTTACAGGAATGAGGGTAACAAGGATAGTAGTTTAGATAAAGGCAAGTTAAGGTCTGTAAGGTACACGGAATGATTCCATTTGGTGATGCATTACCATTTGGAACCGTGGACACGTCAAGGTAAATTGACTCATTTGCCTTAGAGATTTGTGTATTTTGACCATAGTTTATCACTCATCCCAGAAATCCCCAGGTAGCGTAACGGGTCTCACAATGAGATTTATACGAATACGCTTGCCTTAACCCTCAGGCCTTTTGCTAGGAAATCCAGAATACAGGTGTCTATGTGTCACACAAATTTCCTTGGTTTATAAAATCAAAACCTTAATGAGATTTGTATAGATTAGACATGCGTCTAAAGATCCAGATCATAAGTATACGATTTCACATGTCATCGAGAATAAGATTGAGTGATTTTATGTTCGAGGAGAGTCAAAGATGAGTTTAGGGAGACAAGTAACTAAGTTTAGGCAATCCTATGCTAAGGCATCAAATTGCACATAAGAAGGCATAGCATCATGTAACATGCAAACCATGTATTTACAAGATAAAAATACTATAAGGTGCATGCATAAGCTATAGTTTAGGTCACTATTTCTAATAACCTAAATCCCTATAGTTATGGGCTCTGATACCAATCTGTCACACCCCAACCTTGACGGCGGAATCGTCGAGGCGTGAGAGTTACGATTGTTCACAGCCACATAACGCTATTGCCTGAAACATGTTAAAAATAAAAGGTCAACATATTGTTGGTGAGCATTCTATAGCTTTGAATACATAAGTATATAAAAGATGGCAATTCATGTTGTAAATTAGAGAACGAGGTAACTAGGGATGTAAGACAGAATGCACAATCAAACCTTGATAAAGTTTTACAAGTCTCAAACGTTTACAAGTATATACGATTAGCTAAGTGTACTTGAATCAACCAAGCAGGCTTGTCAGGCCCATAGATCTATGACGTCACCAGGCTAGCAATAGTTAATGATTGTACATATATTCGACATTACATGGTGGCTACAAGATTCAACTAATCACAACACACAAGTAAATTGCCATAAGTTTACAAGATTCAACGTGTTTACAAGTGTAACGTTTATAATGTAACATGCTTCACCCAAATTGTGTGAAATAATAAAATGGGTATAGAAATACTCACTTGACGATTAAGTATATATTGGATGATTAATAAGAAATAATAACAAGCGTCGTTTCAACGAATTCCTTTACAAGGTACCTAAAACGTATTTATTACAAGATTAATAATAAGCTTAACAATTAAACGTGGACTAGGGTTTTAGATGAAATTTGGGGTTTTGACAAGTAATGAAATTACTTGTATTTTGATTTATTCGATAATAAAATAATATATTTTATAAGAAATTACGTTTGTAAATAATCGTGAAATTATAAGATGTATAATTTCTACAATTTACAGGATTATTTCATAATTAAACAGGATATAGTGTACATTTTTATAAAAATAATTATTTATAATATTTATAAATAATAATTTATAAATATTATTAAGCTTTTTAACTAAAATAAATTTACAGAAATTATTTATGTAACATTTTAAATAAGAAAAGTTTATGAGATTTATTTTTATAATTTTTAAGAATTTTTATGAAATTTTTAGAAGCTAAAAAGGCATTAAAAAAATATAAGGGGGTGCCCGGGGTCGAACCCGGGACCTCCTGGACTTGCATGCATGTATCTAACCGATGAACCAAGGCCGTGGCCGCGGTTATGAATGGGTTTTAAATCTTTTAAACACCATTTCAGAAACTCCCCTAAATCAATATAAACCCTAATTCGATTTCCCTCCAATTGAACCCGATTCGATGTTATTACCCATTGAATTTATGGGGCTTTTGTTCCCCTTGTAAAATCGAGCAGAATGATGCTTTTAATTACCTGATTGGGTACTTAATTCGATAAGGACAGATGAAGAACAGTTCGCTGTTGTTTTGAAACCAAATGATGATCAGGCCTCGATGAAAATCAAATTAACTTTGCAGATAGTTTCTATTGATGATAATGATCAAAAGCCCTCTGTTAATTTGGGTTTAGAAGGCTCGGAGGGTTGTGTTCGATAGAGTTGCAGGTCGCGATGAATATGGTGATCGATGATAGTGTTTGTGTTTGTTTTTGGTGAAATTGGAACCTGAGTTCGATTAGGTGTTTATAAATGATCGAGTTGGTAGCTTTAATTTGTTTATTATTGTTGTTTGAGTGTATTAGTGAGCTGTATCGAATCCGAGATAAAAGTGGAGAGTATAGCCGTTTGTTTGACTAATTCAACACGTTTTTATGCTGGAATTCAATTCGAATTGGATCCAAGAAAGCTTTCGGTGAGGTTGTGGGGTTCAAAATCGAATAAATTGGTTGATTTGGTCGGGAATTTAGTGGTTTCGATGTGGGGGTTCTGGATCCGAATATCCCGATGATTAAACGTGTTTAATGGGTGCATTGGGTTCGAATCTTGTCCATGAATGCATTAGAACCGGTTTTGTGGGTTAAAATTTCGTATTTTTGGCTAATTTGGATCGCCGGAGAACGGCCGGAGACTCGCCGGAGTCTCGCCGGAAAATCGAGGGGGAAGCAGTTGGGTTTTTAAAATTTTACACAGATGGTCCCTGCGGTTTCTAATTTAACATTTTATGTTAAAACTTTCATTTTAAGTTTCAAAATTGACGTAACACCCCTGGACTTTATTATTATCATTTTTATTTTTGTTATTCTTGCTAATATTATATTATTATTATTATCATTATTATTGTTTTATATTATTATTATTATTATTATTATTATTATTATTATTATCATTATTATTATTATTATTATTATTATTATAATTAACACGCCGTGAAAATACGAGATGTTACAGTCTCCCCTACTTTAGGAAATTTCGTCCCGAAATTTGTTTACGAGGAGGCTGAGACGACAAGATGAGGACGCTTGGATTTCATTTGATTCTCATGTTCTCAAGTGAATCAGAAGGTGAGCATGAAGCCTCAGATAGATCATAGTGATTCTCTTTTTCTTTCTTGATGCAGTTTGTGTTCTCATTTTCTGAGGTACACTTTGAAGAACTTTCAGGTTTAGATAAGGTATCAAAAGAAGAAAATTCATCATCGATTAAGTTGACCGCTTTAGTATTTACTTTATGTACAATGGCAGAGCCATTAGAGGTAAAAAGAGAGTCTAAAGTGTGTGGCTTCCAATTAGCCTTATAAGTTTTCACGTTGATTAAGAATGAATGTTAATTATTGTATGAATACAAGGTGTTACCGTCTTCCCTACTTTAAAGAATTTCATTCAGAAATTAAAAATGAACTAAACAAACAAATACGGGTATCTCTCCTTCATATGATCCTCCCGCTCCCACGTGAACTCAGCTTCACACTTGTTCTCCCAACGAACCTTGACAATTGGAGTAGTTATGGTCCTAGTCTTCTTCATGATACGATCTATAATTTCAACAGGTTTCTCAATGAAGTGCAATGACTCGTCGATCTGAATGTCTTCTAGTGGAACATGCAGACTCTCGTCGGCCAGACACTTCCTTAAATTTGAGACATGAAATACAGGATGAACTCCACTAAGGTCGGAAGGTAGTTCCAGTTTATAAGCCACTTTCCCAATCCTTTTCAGGATTTTGAATGGTCCTACAAATCTTGGAGCTAATTTGCCCTTCTTTCCAAAGCGAATAACACCTTTCCATGGTGAAACCTTAAGAAGAACCATATCACCAACTTGAAACTCCAACGGCTTACGATGCTTATCGGCATAGCTCTTTTGTCGACTTCTTGCCACTTCAAGGTTCTTGCGGATTGTAGCGACTTTATCGGTCGTTTCTTGTATAAGTTCAGGACCAGTGATAAAATTTTCACCAATGTCAGTCCAACAGATCGGTGATCGGCATTTACGACCATAAAGTGCTTCGAACGGTGCAATCTTGATACTCGAGTGATAACTATTGTTATACGAAAATTCCACGAGCGGTAAATGCGTATCCCAATTACCACCAAAGTCAAGGACACATAGTCGTAGCAAATCCTCCAGGGTTTGGATTATTCGTTCGGTTTGGCCATCGGTTTGAGGATGGTAAGCCATACTTAAATCCAACTGAGTACCCAAGAGTTCTTGCATAGATGACCAAAAGTGCGAAGTGAAACGAGAATCTCGATCAGAAATGATGTGCAACGGTACGCCATGACAACTCACAATTTCGTCATTGTATATACGGGCTAATCTTGAAACTTTGTATGAGTCTCGTATAGGTATGAAATGTGCCGTCTTAGTCAAACGGTCCACAATCACCCATATACTATCATGACCACGAGGAGTACGTGGTAACTTGGTTATGAAATCCATGGATACATGTTCCCATTTCCACATAGGGATTTCAGGTTGTTCCAGTAAACCACTTGGTCGTTGATGCTCGGCCTTGACTCTTGCACACGTAAGACACTTAGAAACATAAACCGCGATATCTTTCTTCATCCCAGGCCACCAGTATTGACCACGCAAGTCCATGTATATTTATCGGAGCTAGGATGAATAGAATATCGGGTGTGATGAGCTTCGTTCAAAATGATGTGTCGAAGATTATCACGATTTGGGATCCAAAGTCGATTCAGAAAGTACCACAAGCCGTTTGGCTTTGTATCCAGTTGTGATCGAACGTTAAACACCAAATCTTCATATTTTCCTTCGTCGGTTAATGCCGCTTGTTGAGCCTTGCGAATGCATAACTCAAGATCACTATCAATCCTTATGTTTTGGAGCATGAAAGTAGCCCCGTTGACATCCACACGAACCTCGGTATCAAATTCCCTTAACGTGTCAAACCACTGTCTTCGATCTCGGATTTCTTGTAGTGAGACGGTTTTGTTATGGACTTTGCGACTCAGCGCGTCGGCTACAACATTCGCCTTCCCAGGATGATAGCGAATGTCACAGTCGTAGTCGCTGATTAACTCGATCCAACGTCTTTGTCTCATGTTGAGATCTTTTTGGTTGAACACGTGTTGGAGACTTTTGTGGTCGGTGTAGACTATGCATTGTGTCCCATAAAGATAATGTCGCCAAATCTTCAAAGCAAAAACCACAGCACCAAGTTCAAGATCGTGAGTTGTGTAGTTCACTTCATGAACCTTCAATTGCCTCGACGCGTATGCTATGACTTTGCCTCGTTGCATGAGAACACAACCAAGACCTTGATTTGAGGCATCGCAATAAACGGTGAAGTCATCGTTTCCATCGGGAAGTGTGAGAATAGGAGCGTTGCACAACTTTCGCTTTAAGGTCTCAAAGGCCTCTTCTTGTTCGGGTCCCCATTCAAAGAGTCGATTCTTTTGGGTTAGTGTCGTTAATGGTTTAGTAATTTTCAAGAAATTTGCTATGAACCTACGGTAATATCCCGCTAAGCCCAGAAAAGAACGAACTTCAGTTGGGGTCGTGAGAACACACCAATTTTTCACGGCTTCGATTTTGCAGGATCGACGTGAATTCCTTGGCTATTCACCACATGCCCTAAGAATTGGACCTCTTCTAGCCAGAATTCACACTTGGAAAACTTGGCGTATAGTTGTTCTTTCTTCAAAAGTTCGAGAACTTGTCGCAAGTGCGTCTCGTGATCGATTTTTGTCTTGGAATAAATAAGAATATCATCAATGAACACGATCACAAACTTATCCAAATATGGTTTACATACGCGATTCATGAGATCCATGAACACGACAGGTGCATTGGTCAAACCAAAAGGCATAGCCATGAACTCGTAGTGTCCATATCGAGTACGAAAAGCTGTCTTTGGAATATCAGCATGGTGAACACGTAATTGATGATAACCAGAACGTAGATCGATCTTTGAGAATTGAGTTGCTCCTTGAAGTTGATCAAACAGATCGTCAATACGAGGAAGAGGATACCGGTTTTTGATGGTCAACTTGTTGAGCTCCCGGTAATCGATACACATACGGAATGACCCATCTTTCTTCTTCACAAATAAGACAGGTGCACCCCAAGGAGAATAACTAGGGCGGATAAAACCCTTATCGGTTAACTCTTGCAGTTGGCTAGCTAGTTCTTGCATTTCGGACGGTGCAAGACGATAAGGTGATTTAGCCACAGGGTTTGCACCAGGGATTAAGTCAATCTTGAACTCAACCTCTCGTACGGGAGGTAAACCCTTAAGATCTTCAGGAAAAACCTCGGGAAAATCTCGCACGACAGGAATGTCTTTCAATTCCTTACCCTTGGCTTTCATATTAACTACATATGCCATGAAGGCCGTGTAATTTTTACTTAAGCACTTGCGGGCCTTGATGCAAGACATAAGTTTGAGTCCTTGGGATGGTTTCTCGCCGAACACTTTCAAAGTATCCCCAGATGGTAACGGTATACGGATACATTTCTCAAAACAAACGATCTCGGCATGGTGTTTGGCTAGCCAATCCATACCAATGATGACGTCGAAGCTTCCAAGTTTCATAGGAATAAGATCAATGGAGAATTCGTGTTTGTTAAGGCTTATGATGCAATCACGTATTATGACGTCAACACCAATAGGTTTTCCATTGGCGACTTCGACCGTGTAGGGTCTTTTCAGATTTATACGTGATTTAAAAAGTATGGGCTTGAATTCTAACGACACGGAACTCTTATCCGCACCCGAATCAAATAATACAGATGCATAACGATCATTCACAAGATACATACCTGTTTGGTAAAAATTCTATTATTGATACAATGAATACAAATATAGAAATATCAATAATACAAGAAATGATTTAAACGGGGTTCAATGTCGTACCATTCACAACGTCATTGCTGACTTGTACTTGGTTGGCGTTGATATTGAAAGCCCTTCCACGAGCTGGTGGCACGTTGCCCGTATTGTGAGGACATTGCAGACGAATGTGGCCAATCTCGCCACAGTTATAGCAGGTCCGGTTGTTGAGCATTGCAGTGTTGTTTGGTGCCCTAAGACAGGTAGCCACCAGATGTCCATATTTCCCACACAACGAGCAGACTCGATATGGAATGTTGCTCGCATGATGGTATTTGCATGTATTACACATGGGGTAGGAACCAACATAGGCTCTTGCCATGGGAGCTTGTGCCACAGGTGCGGCGACAGGTACATGTTGTCTTTGAGGTGGTTTGGGTGCAGCCACGGCATAGTTACGTGCTGGTGTAAACTTACGCTTCTTGTTGTTGTTGTTGTTGTGAGACGGTTCAGCTTTAGTCTCCTTAACAGTCTCAGTAGCCGTCTTTTCCACCTTCTTTGCACCCTTCACTGACATGGTGCCCGCTCGTATATGATTCTCGGTAAGTTGAGCGGTGATAGTGATGGCTTCCTCCAAGGTTTTGGGTCGGCTGCCCACTACAGCATCTTGAATTTGGGGTGGTACACCCTTTATGAACTTCTCAATGTTGCGGGGGACAATGTCGACCATATGGGGCAATAGTAAACTCAACTCATGATGCCTAGTTGAGTAGGCCAAATGGTCACCACCATCTTGCTTCAAGTTCCAAAATTCTTCCTCCAACATTTGCAGTTCGCTTCTTGGGCAGAATTTTGCGATGGCGATGTTCTTGAACTCTTCCCAAGTAAGTGCTAGAATAGCATCGGCTCCTCGATTCTTCTTCTCGCTATTCCACCAAGTAAGTGCCCTTTGTTGGAGCATACTAGTGGCATAACGAACCTTGAGTGCTTCGGGACACTCACAGTTGGCGAAGGTGTTCTCCATGCTCTCGAACTGCTCAAGAAGACCAGTGGCTCCTTCCTTGCCACTAAAACTAGTGGGCTTGCAAGAGCTAAAGTGCTTAAAAGTGCAAGTTTGATTGTTACGACCTTGGGTTGCACTATTTTCCCCTTGGCCGTTGTTGTGGTTTGCGATGTTGGCAATCACGGTGCTGCTGAGTTTAGCCACCAAATTCGGGATAACAACAGCCATTTCTTGAGCAATACTGGCGGCTAGCTTACGGCTGGAACTTCCACGCCTTGCAAGTCTACGAGACATGCTGGACATACTAAAAGAGAGTTAGTTACGGGAATGAGGGTAACAAGGATAGTAGTTTAGACAAAGGCAAATTAAGGTCTGTAAGGTACACGGAATGATTCCATTTGGTGATGCATTACCATTTGGAACCGTGGACACGTCAAGGTAAATTGACTCATTTGCCTTAGAGATTTGTGTATTTTGACCATAGTTTATCACTCATCCCAGAAATCCCCAGGTAGCGTAACGGGTCTCATAATGAGATTTATACGAATACGCTTGCCTTCACCCTCAGGCCTTTTGCTAGGAAATCCAGAATACAGGTGTCTATGTGTCACACAAATTTCCTTGGTTTATAAAATCAAAACCTTAATGAGATTTGTATAGATTAGACATGCGTCTAAAGATCCAGATCATAAGTATACGATTTCACATGTCATCGAGAATAAGATTGAGTGATTTTATGTTCGAGGAGAGTCAAAGATGAGTTTAGGGAGACAAGTAACTAAGTTTAGGCAATCCTATGCTAAGGCATCAAATTGCACATAAGAAGGCATAGCATCATGTAACATGCAAACCATGTATTTACAAGATAAAAATACTATAAGGTGCATGCATAAGCTATAGTTTAGGTCACCATTTCTAATAACCTAAATCCCTATAGTTATGGGCTCTGATACCAATCTGTCACACCCCAACCTTGACGGCGGAATCGTCGAGGCGTGAGAGTTACGATTGTTCACAGCCACATAACGCTATTGCCTGAAACATGTTAAAAATAAAAGGTCAACATATTGTTGGTGAGCATTCTATAGTTTTGAATACATAAGTATATAAAAGATGGCAATTCATGTTGTAAATTAGAGAACGAGGTAACTAGGGATGTAAGACAGAATGCACAATCAAACCTTGACAAAGTTTTACAAGTCTCAAACGTTTACAAGTATATACGATTAGCTAAGTGTACTTGGATCAACCAAGCAGGCTTGTCAGGCCCATAGATCTATGACGTCGCCAGGCTAGCAATAGTTAATGATTGTACATATATTCGACATTACATGGTAGCTACAAGATTCAACTAATCACAACATACAAGTAAATTGCCATAAGTTTACAAGATTCAACGTGTTTACAAGTGCAACGTTTATAATGTAACATGCTTCACCCAAAATTGTGTGAAATAATAAAATGGGTATAGAAATACTCACTTGACGATTAAGTATATATTGGATGATTAATAAGAAATAATAACAAGCGTCGTTTCAACGAATTCCTTTACAAGGTACCTAAAACGTATTTATTACAAGATTAATAATAAGCTTAACAATTAAACGTGGACTAGGGTTTTAGATGAAATTTGGGGTTTTGACAAGTAATGAAATTACTTGTATTTTGATTTATTCGATAATAAAATAATATATTTTATAAGAAATTACGTTTGTAAATAATCGTGAAATTATAAGATGTATAATTTCTACAATTTACAGGATTATTTCATAATTAAACAGGATATAGTGTACATTTTTATAAAAATAATTATTTATAATATTTATAAATAATAACTTATAAATATTATTAAGCTTTTTAATTAAAATAAATATACAGAAATTATTTATGTAACATTTTAAATAAGAAAAGTTTATGAGATTTATTTTTATAATTTTTAAGAATTTTTATGAAATTTTTAGAGGCTAAAAAGGCATTAAAAAATATAAGGGGGTGCCCGGGGTCGAACCCGGGACCTCCTGGACTTGCATGCATGTATCTAACCGATGAACCAAGGCCGTGGCCGCGGTTATGAATGGGTTTTAAATCTTTTAAACACCATTTCAGAAACTCCCCTAAATCAATATAAACCCTAATTCGATTTCCCTCCAATTGAACCCCGATTCGATGTTATTACCCATCGAATTTATGAGGCTTTTGTTCCCCTTGGAAAATCGAGCAGAATGATGCTTTTAATTACTTGATTGGGTACTTAATTCGATAAGGACAGATGAAGAACAGTTCGCAGTTGTTTTGAAACCAAATGATGATCAGGCCTCGATGAAAATCAAATTAACTTTGCAGATAGTTTCTGTTGATGATAATGATCAAAAGCCCTCTGTTAATTTGGGTTTAGAAGGCTCGGAGGGTTGTGTTCGATAGAGTTGTAGGTCGCGATGAATATGGTGATCGATGATAGTGTTTGTGTTTGTTTTTGGTGAAATTGGAACCTGAGTTCGATTAGGTGTTTATAAATGATCGAGTTGGTAGCTTTAATTTGTTTATTATTGTTGTTTGAGTGTATTAGTGAGCTGTATCGAATCCGAGATAAAAGTGGAGAGTATAGCCGTTTGTTTGACTGATTCAACACGTTTTTATGTTGGAATTCAATTCGAATTGGATCCAAGAAAGCTTTCGGTGAGGTTGTGGGGTTCAAAATCGAATAAATTGGTTGATTTGGTCGGGAATTTAGTGGTTTCGATGTGGGGGCTTTGGATCCGAATATCCCGATGATTAAACGTGTTTAATGGGTGCATTGGGTTCGAATCTGGTCCATGAATGCATTGGAACCGGTTTTGTGGGTTAAAATTTCGTATTTTTGGCTAATTTGGATCGCCGGAGAACGGCCGGAGACTCGCCGGAGTCTCGCCGGAAAATCAAGGGGGAAGCAGTTGGTTTTTAAAATTTTACACAGATGGTCCCTGCGGTTTCTAATTTAACATTTTATATTAAAACTTTCATTTTAAGTTTCAAAATTGACGTAACACCCCTGGACTTTATTATTATCATTTTTATTTTTATTATTCTTGCTAATATTATTATTATTATTATTATCATTGTTATTGTTATTTATATTATTATTATTATTATTATTATTATTATTATCATTATTCTTATTATTATTATTATTATTATTATTATTATTATTAACACGCCGTGAAAATACGAGATGTTACACGAGAAACCTGTGGTGAAAGAAGAAGTGGTTAGTCGTCAGGAAGCTTCACTGAGTTCTAGGCCTATGTATGGACAGAGTGGGCCGCAGAAGAGAAAGTTTAATGCTAGGGGCTTTGTAGGTCCCCCTCCTCGGTGTAATAGATGTGGGAAGTTTCATAGAGGAGAATGTAGATTGAATCACCCGGCATGTCGTAAATGTGGGAAGCCTGGACATTTCGTTTCTAGATGTCCAGAACTTCGGTGTTATGAATGTGGGGAGATGGGACATATGAAATCTGAATGTCCAAAGTTTAGACCTGGACCGGTCCCTATTCGTGCAATGGGAGGACCGAGTAAAGTCAGTACGAGTGGTAGTAGCAGTACTGCGGGGGAGAGCATTTACAATAACTACGGAGGAGGCTAAGGCATTACCAAATGTTGTGTCGGGTACGTTTCTTGTTAATGATGTACCAGCTATAATTTTATTTGATTCGGGGGCTAATAGAAGTTTTATATCAATAAAATTCCATGCCTTAATAAAAGTTAAACCATCAAAGCTAGATGTTGCCTTTTCAGTAGAAACTGCCTCTAATGAATTTATAGTTGTTAGTGAGGTAATAGATGATTGTTTTGTCGAACTAGAAGGTGTAAAATTTCCTGATAAGTTACATATGATGAAATTAGGAGATTTTGATGTAGTATTAGGAATGGACTGGTTATCTACGTTTGAGGCTCAGATAATATGCAAAAGAAAGATGATTGTGTTGCGAGCACCAGATGGTAATCTGGTAACGGTTTTTGGTGATGATCATGATAGTGTGGTGAAGGTCATATCTATGATTAAGGCTAAGAAATTATTGAGTAGGGGTTGCGAGTCATTTTTGGCATATGTAGTTGATACTGCTAAGAAGACGAAGAAATTAGAAGATGTTCCAGTGGTTTGTGATTTCCCCGATGTATTTACTGAGGATCTACCCGGTATACCTCCTGATAGAGAAATTGAGTTTAGAATTAACTTAGTACCTAAAGCAAAACCTGTCACTAAAACCCTTTATAGACTTGCACCGGCTGAGCTGAAGGAACTTCTGAAGCAATTACAGTAATTATTAGACAAAGGTTTTATTCGATCAAGCATTTCGCCGTGGGGTGCTCCAGTTCTGTTTGTAAAGAAGAAGGATAGCAGTTTGAGGATGTGTATAGATTATAGAGAACTAAACAAGCTAACTGTTAAGAATAAATACCCATTACCTCGTATAGACGATTTGTTTGATCAACTCCAAGGTGTTAACTGGTTCTCAAAGATAGATCTTAGATCCGGGTATTATCAGTTAAAGGTAAAAGAAGAAGACATACAAAAAACAGCTTTTCGTACGCGATATGGGCATTATGAATTTTTGGTGATGTCGTTTGGGTTAACGAATGCTCCTGCTGCATTCATGGATTTGATGAACAGAGTATGTAAACGGATGCTAGATAAATCGGTGATTGTGTTTATAGATGATATTTTGATCTATTCTAAGAACAAAGGAGATCATGCTTGTCACATTCGAGAAGTATTGGAAACCTTGAGAAAGAATAAGTTATATGCAAAATTCTTGAAATGTGAATTTTGGTTAAGAGAAGTGCAATTTTTGGGCCATGTGGTGAATGTGGATGGAATATTGGTGGATCCTGCGAAGATTGAGGCCGTGATGAATTGGGAGATTCCTAAAAGTCCTTCAGAAATTCGTAGTTTCTTAGGACTGGCAGGATACTATAGGAGATTCATTCAGGATTTTGCTAAAATTGCTTCTCCATTGACGAAATTAACTCGAAAAGACGTTAAGTATGAATGGAATAAAGAACAGGAAGTTGCTTTTCAGGAACTGAAGAACCGACTAACACAAGCCCCAGTATTGGCCATACCAGAAGGTGTAGATAATTTAGTGATATATTCTGATGCATCATATCAGGGATTGGGGTGTGTTTTGATGCAACATGGGAGAGTTATTGCTTATGCTTCTAGACAGTTGAAGACCCATGAAGTTAATTACCCAACCCACGATTTAGAATTAGCAGCTGTAGTTTTTGCTCTTAAGATATGGCGACATTACTTATATGGAGTGAGGTGTACCATCTTTACTGATCATAAGAGCCTGAAGTACTTCTTTGAGCAAAAAGATTTGAATATGAGACAAAGGCGATGGTTGGAGTTAATCAAAGATTATGATTGTGAAATTTTGTATCACCCCGGGAAAGCAAATGTGGTTGCTGATGCATTGAGCAGAAAGGAGAAGTACGAACCGATTAAGGTTAAGGCGTATAAACTTGGGATTACTCCTGATTTTATGCAACAACTGAAAGAAGCCCAATTGGAAGCATTAAAAGAAGAAAACATTAAGAGATAAAGAATGGTTGGTCAAGAAAAATATTTAGAAGAAAATAGCCATGGTGTTAAAATCAGATTTGGTCGAATGTGGGTTCCGTTGGCTTTACGCGATAGGGTACTAGATGAAGCTCACAAATCTTGGTATTCCATTCACCCAGGCATGACTAAAATGTATCAAAATTTAAAGCATGATTATTGGTGGCCAGGGATAAAATTTAATGTGATGCAGTATGTAAATAGATGTTTGACTTGCGCCCAAGTGAAAGCTAAACATCAGAAACCTTATGGATTATTGCAGCCATTAGCCATTCCAGTTTGGAAGTGGGACGATCTGACTATGGATTTTATAACGAAGTTGCACCGTACACCAAAAGGTTATGATACTATTTGGGTAGTGGTAGATCAACTAACCAAGAGTGCTTTATTTCTACCAATACGGGAAACTTATTCGGTGGAAAAGTTAGCTGATATCTTTACTAAAGAAACAGTTAGATTGCATGGAGTTCCGAAAAGTATCACGTCTGATAGAGATGCCAGATTACCTCCAGGTATTGGAGAAAATTTCACGAAGCCATGGGAACTAGACTTTACTTTAGTATAGCCTATCATCCCCAGACAGATGGTCAAAGTGAAAGAACTATTCAGACATTGGAGGATATGCTACGGGCATGTAGTATTGATTTTGGAGGTAGCTGGGATAGTCATCTTCCTTTAGCTGAATTTGCATACAACAACAGTTATCAAGCTACCCTTCAGATGTCCCCGTTTGAGATGTTGTACGGAAGAAAGTGCAGAACTCCACTTTATTGGGTAGATATAGGGCAACGTGAATTGGGGAATAGTGAAATAGTTAAGGAAACAATGTCAAAATTTGAAGTAGTTAAGAATCGTATTAGAGAGGCGAAAAGCAGGTAGAAGTCATACGCAGACCGTAGAAGGAAACCATTAGAATTTAAAGTTGGGGATTTTGTTTTGTTAAAAGTTTCTCCATGGAAGGGCATTATTCGATTTAGAAAGAGGGGCAAGCTAAGTCCACGTTTTATTGGACCTTTCCGAATAATAGAGAAAGTGGGGTATGTAGCATATAAATTAGATCTACCAGAAGAACTGAGTACTATTCATCCAACCTTCCACGTCTCCCAGTTACGAAAATGCTTAGCTAGTGAAACTCAATATGTACCATTAGATGATATTGAGGTTGATGAGAAGCTCAATTATGTTGAACAACCTGTGGCCATTATAGATCGTAAGGAGAAGAAACTTAGAAATAAAAGCATTAGCTTAGTCCGGGTGCAGTGGGCACATCGTCAAGGATCTGAGTCAACCTGGAAAACAGAAGAAGAAATGAGACGGAACTACCCCCAATTGTTTTAGCCAGGTTTCGAGGACGAAACCCTAAATAAGGTGGGTAGACTTGTAACATCCAAAAAGTTTGATATTTATTTATTTATTAGGATTAGTGTTCAGTCGCATAACATGCGTACGAATGAACCTCAGTCGCACGCCATGCGTACGAATGAGGCCCAATCGCACGAATGACGGGTGTATGGGCTCAGTTGTACGATTGAGCCGTGCGAATGGGTCCAGTCATGCGACTGAGTATGGCGGCTAAAATAGGCATGTAGGATAAGTAGGGTGGTTAAGGGTGTTCAAAAGCAGATTTATCTGCAGTAATCTCATCCCCTTGTTCCTTTCGAACCCAAACACCCTGTTCTTGCCAAATCGACTAAGCTAACTCCGTTTCGGTAAGTTTCGCTTGGTACGAATCGATTCTTGAATATGTTAATCTGTGTAGGTGGTTGAAATTGATCCAAAAATATGTTTTAAATCTGGGCTTTGTTTAATTTTTTCTGTTAAGCTAAAAAGTGAGGGTTCGGATCCTAGTTTTTGTGAAGTTTGATGAAATAAGGATCCCAAACGGTTGTAAATAAAGTGTATATGTTCTGTTGTGAATATGACATAATTTGAATGGTTAAAACTCGAGTTTTTGGATCAAATATGTCAAGAACACAACTGCTGATCCGTTTCAGGCGAATGAGCCCAGTCGCATGACCTATTCGTGCGACTGAGTCAATCGCATTGTTCAATCATGCGACTGAAGTTCAGTCGCATGAAGCTCAGTCGCATGTTCAGTCGTACGAATGAGTCCAGTCGTATACCCTTAGTCGTGGGAAGTGGTCAGCTAGGGGTGATTTGACTAAGTTAGGGTTGTTGTTTTAGATTTGCTTTGAGAAGGAGAAGTTTTAGCTGCCCTAGTGTATTTGGATTGATAACCACTTGCTGAAAACATTAAGGTGAGTTCTAATTGCCCTTTTTATGTGTTAATGCCGTTTGATAAAGGTTGTTTGACAAAATCGGGCACTGGCATGCATATAAATAAATAGAAAATGTGAATAAGAGTTGAAAGTGGTAAATTGTGGTGAATGGCGAGGTGGAGGTTTGACCCACCAACTATAGACGGAGGTTTGACCCGTCAACGCCAACTATAGACGAAGGTTTGACCCGTCAACGCCGAGGTGGAGGTTTGACTCACCAAACTATACACGGAGGTTTGACCCGTCAACGCGCGAGGTGGAGGTTTGACCCACCAAATTAAAATCGATAAAAAGATGTCCATAAATACCTTGTGGGTATTCGATATGCATATCAATACTGAGACGAATAAATGGACTGATGAATGTTTATGAATCATTCGGTGTTGTAACAGTTGATGAGTTGTTATTATTGAAATGTGGTGTACGTTAGAACTCACCAGTTTATCTGATTTTGTGTTTGTTTTCTTATGCATGCCAGGTATTAATAGAAATGTTCGCGGAGGCGCCCCACCGAGTTAAATTCCGGTTATGGTGTATGATACTGGCTAAATGTTGGGTTTTGGGAAAGATGTATATGAAGTTTGACAAAGTTTCGAGATGTCAGTTGAAGTGTTATAATGATTGTTAATAATGTAAAAAGTTTTTAATATATAAAAATTTCCGCTGCGTTTGTAGTCTCTAAATTATTATTATAACCCAACTCGTAGCACCCTCCTTATTATATTGTTATGAGATTGAGGGTGTTACAATAGTCTTGCAAGTAACCAGGGGGCCTACGTTCCCTGATCTCCCGTGTATCTGCAATACTTGTTTCTGACCTGTTCGATCTACCATCCCTTACATCAGGCGATCTTGGCTCCGTTGTTTCTTGATTTTATGGCAAAGGTGACCCACTAATATTTCCATCTTCTTCATGTACAACTTCAGAATTTTCTTGACTCTCTTCATCACCCCAAGTCAAATGTTTAAAGTCTTCTTTTCTTTGAGTCACGTCCCAATTCCAACTTTTATCTTCTTGAAAAATCACATCTTTGCTGACCATCACTTTCATGGTTTGTGGATCAATTAATCTATAAGCTTTAGACTCTTCACTCATACCCGTTAAGATACAAACCATGCTTTTGTTGTCTAGCTTGGTTCGCTTCTCTTTAGGGACATGTACGTGGGCTAGGCAACCCCACACTTTTAGATGCTCAATGTTTGGTTTTTCACCACTCCATGCCTCATATGGAGTCATATCTTTAAGAGCCTTTGTTGGACTCCTATTTAAAATATAGTAGCTCCAAACTGCTGCTTCCGCCCAAAAAAACTTAGGCGTATATGTAGCTGCAAGTAGTGTTACAACCATGTTCATGACTGTGCGGTTTTTTCTTTCTGCTACGCCATTCTGCTGCGGTGTGAACCGTATCGTCGATTTGGAACGAGACCAGTTTGTGTTGATGAGGAAGAAGCTTGGAACAATCAGCATGGAACACTGTGCAACATAGGACCAGATCGCAGATGTGTTTACTAAAGCTTTGAAACGAGACCAGTTTGTGTTGATGAGGAAGAAGCTTGGAATGTATTCCATGAAAGATAAACTAGTTGAGGGAAACTCAATCTAGTTTAAGGGAGGGAATGTTAAAATAATTACATGTGCATGGAGTAGTATACTGCACGTGGACTTTTGTTTCAATAAGTAGATCCAGGCTTTTCTGCTATAATCATCAATAAAGCTGAGAATATATTTTTTTCCACTGTGAGAGGTCGGTGTGATAGGCCCACAGATATCAGAATGTATGAGCTCAAGAACTTCTTTAGCCCTCCAGTCACTACCTTTTAATGGCTTTTCTTGTCTGCTTCCCCACACAACAGTCAATACATAAAGTATCATCGATAGTAAAAGATGGCATACCTTTGACCATAGACTTTTGTTGTAGGTCCCCATGCTAGTAGTACTTATATGCCCATATCTCTCATGCCATAATCTTGAGAGGTCACTATCATTAGAGTACAAACTTTTTTCTTCCACCTTTACTGCATTATCACGTGTATGGGTTTTACTTGTCCCATACTCATCAACTTGTTCATAAAGAGGGAACATCCTATTTGTTGTCATATGACTTTCAAACAAAAGGCCCTATCAGGATGATAAAATTTTACAGACTCCACCTTTAATAACAAAAACCAAATCTTTCTCTTGAAGCTGGCCCACACTGAGCAAGTTGTTCGTAAGTTCTGGGATGTATTAAACATCACTAATAACATAAGTTATCCTATCAAAAGTGAGCTTTATTTGCCCTTTTCCACCCACTTTCATGTGTGTGTTGTTACCCAATTTCACCGTACGAGAATAGCTTTCATCAAGGTTTACAAATTTCCTTTTATCCCCACACATATGGTTTGAACAACCCGAGTCCAAAAACCATAGACAATTATATTTTTCTTCCCCAGTTTGAGCCATGAACATACTAACCTTCCTGGGTGTGGGTTGACATTCATCATCGAGTTGAGCCATCAACATCACTTCTTCCTCTTCTTCAAATCCTGCATAGTTGACCTCTTTCGAGCTTGAACACTCATACGAGAAGTGTAACATCCAAAAAGTTTGATATTTTTTTATTTATTAGGATTAGTGTTCAGTCACATAACATGCGTACGAATGAACCTCAGCCGCACGCCATGCGTACGAATGAGGCCCAATCGCACGAATGACGGGCGTATGGGCTCAGTCGTACGATTGAACCGTGCGAATGGGTCCAGTCGTGCGACTGAGTATGGCGGCTAAAATAGGCATGTAGGATAAGTAGGGCGGTTAAGGGTGTTCAAAAGCAGATTTTATCTGCAGTAATCTCATCCCCTTGTTCCTTTCGAACCCAAACACCCTGTTCTTGCCAAATCGACTAAGCTAACTCCGTTTCGGTAAGTTTCGCTTGGTACGGATCGATTCTTGAATATGTTAAGCTGTGTAGGTGGTTGAAATTGATCCAAAAACTTGTTTTAAATCTGGGCTTTGTTTAATTTTTTCTGTTAAGCTAAAAAGTGAGGGTTCGGATCCTAGTTTTTGTGAAGTTTGATGAAATAAGGACCCAAAACGGTTATAAATAAAGTGTATATGTTCTGTTGTGAATATGGCATAATCTGAACGGTTAAAACTCGAGTTTTTGGATCAAATATGTCAAGAACACAGCTGCTGATCCGTTTCAGGCGAATGAGCCCAGTCGCATGACCCATTCGAGCGACTGAGTCAATCGCATTGTTCAATCGTGCGACTGAAGTTCAGTCGCATGAACCAATCGCACGAATGGAGGTCATTCGCACAAACCCTGTTATAGCTCATTCGCACCTCTGTCGTATGGTCCATTCGTACGACTAAGCTCGGTCGCATGTTCAGTCGTACGAATGAGTCCAGTCGTATACCCTTAGTCGTGGAAGTGGTCAGCTAGGGGTGATTTGACTAAGTTAGGGTTGTTGTTTTAGATTTGCTTTGAGAAGGAGAAGTTTTAGCTGCCCTAGTGTATTTGGATTGATAACCACTTGCTGAAAACATTAAGGTGAGTTCTAATTGCCCTTTTTATGTGTTAATGTCGTTTGATAAATGTTGTTTGACAAAATCAGACACTGGCATGCATATAAATAAATAGAAAATGTGAATAAGAGTTGAAAGTGGTAAATTGTGGTGAATGGAGAGGTGGAGGTTTGACCCACCAACTATAGACGGAGGTTTGACCCGTCAACGCCAATTATAGACGGAGGTTTGACCCGTCAACGCGCGAGGTGGAGGTTTGACCCACCAAACTATAGACGGAGGTTTGACCCGTCAACGCGCGAGGTGGAGGTTTGACCCACCAAATTAAAATCGATAAAAAGATGTCCATAAATACCTTGTGGGTATTCGATATGCATATCAATACTGAGACGAATAAATGGACTGATGAATGTCTATGAATCATTCGGTTTTGTAACAGTTGATGAGTTGTTATTATTGAAATGTGGTGTACGTTAGAACTCACCAGTTTATCTGATTTTGTGTTTGTTTTCTTATGCATGCCAGGTATTAATAGAAATGTTCGTGGAGGCGCCCCACCGAGTTAAATTCTGGTTATGGTGTATGATACTGGCTAAATGTTGGGTTTTGGAAAAGATGTATATGAAGTTTGACAAAGTTTTGAGATGTCAGTTGAAGTGTTGTAATGATTGTTAATAATGTAAAAAGTTTTTAATATATAAAAAAATTTCTGCTGCGTTTGTAGTCTCTGAATTATTATTATAACCCAACTCGTAGCACCCTCCTTATTATATTATTATGAAATTGAGGGTGTTACAAGAAGTGTCCCAGTTTATGACACCAATAGCATTCCACGGTTTCCCGATTGTACGACTTTCTACCACGTCCACGACCTCTTCCACGTGGACTCCCTCGGCCTCTTCCTCGACCTCTCGTACTTGAGCCGTCACTTTGTTCTACTTTCAGGGCATGTTCCTCTTCTTTCTCTAGCTTTCTGAACTTCTGTTCGTGAACAAGCAACGTGCTTTGAAGTTCATCGATGGACATCTTCTCTACGTCCTTTGATTCTTCGATTGAGACTACCACGAACATGTATTTTTCGGTAAGCGTCCTCAGAATCTTCTCGACAATCTTCAAGTCTGTCATGATTTCCCCGTTGCTTCTCATCTGATTAGCGACGGTCAATACCCTATCGAAATAATCTGGAATCGACTCCGTAGTCTTCATCTCTAAAACTTCGAAATCACGACGAAGCTTTTGCAGCATGGACTTCTTGACACGTGCGTTTCCTTCATACCATTGTTTCATGGCTTCCCAAATCGTCTTGGATGTACTACGATCCAAGATCTGCTCGAAAGTGATTCTGTCAATCGCTTGATACAAGTAATGCTTTACTTGTAAATCTTTCGTTCGTAGTTCAGCCAACGTCTTCTTCTGTGCATCACTTTGAGCGATACCAACAGCAGGTTTGATGATTCCAGGTTCAATTAGATTCCATAATTGTTTTGCCCGCAGCAAATTTTCCATCATCTCTTTCCAATGGTCGTAGTGACCGTCGAAGACCGGACTTTTCAACTTCTCACTGCTCATGATCGCTGTTTCTCCTCTCAATTGATCGTGATTGCGCTCTGATACCAATTGTTAGATAAACAATGGTGTCTTTCACTCACAAACTGATAATATCCATTGATCTGAAACATCACTTAAATAACAAGAAAAATAACGGAAATAAACAAACTAAGCTAAAAACTAGGTACTATCCCACTACCCAAAAGAACAGGCCAACTAACACCGACTTATTCAAACTCAACTCATAAAAACTTAAACTTTGAAACAATAAAATATAAAACAAAAGTCCACGTGCAGTATACTACTCCATGCACATGTAATTATTTCAACATAAGTGGTAGTCTTGTTAGAAGCAAATGATAATTTGAAGACTTATAGAAAAGCACTATGTGTTTTGAATTTTGATAGATTGATGATGATAATATCGCTTTCAAAAATTGCAAACATAAGTCAAGTGTGTATATATATATATATATATATATATATATATATATATATATATATATATATATATATATATATATGATCATGAAACCCTAACGACAAGGTAGTTACTTTAATGTCGGTTGACAGTTAAAGTAAATCCACCACCAAATCTTAATTAACCTAAACATAAGTATAATCATTCTTGGGCTTCAAACGCCCTTTTTCTTCATGTAAAGATAGGAGGGGTTATGTTATAGACTGAAATCGTTGCAATGTATGCGACTTATCCCATAACGGTTGTATGTGTCTTATCCCACATCAAATGAACTCTCTCACCTATAAGACTTGTCTTTTCGGTTAACTTCTTATGTTTGATCTTTAACTAATTGATTCATCCTAAATAGCACAACCTAATATGCATGGGCGGCCCGAGGGAGGGGGGGGGGGAGGTGAGTGACCGCTTAGGGCCCAATTTCCTCAGGGCCTATATTTTTTAAAAAAAAATTATATTATATATGTATGTATATATATTTTTTAAAACCAACTATGGCCTACTAACAAACTACTTAACAAATCCAATAACAATTTAATTATTTTGACCTATTAAAACTCAACGCCTACTAACATTTTAAATAGTTTAGTCTGCTACTATTTACCCAATTTAAACTCATTTCAAAAAAGCTAGGAGTGTCTCATGATTTGCTTAAGTAAGTAAATTAGATTATTTTGCTATAATAATTTGTTTATTGGTATAACAATTATTGCTGTATTATAGAATTTTTTTACATATGGATTATTTACTTTATATTACAGGGACCATTTTTTTATTCGCCCAGGGTTTAAATTTTTTTAAGAACTCTCAGAATCGGCCCTGCAGTAAGACGTGTTAGAGCATATAATAAAAATAAAAGAAGGGAAAAAAGGATAGCACTTATCAACAATAATTTATTAGACGCTCTCACAACTTTACGCGGCTTTGTTTTGGGTGAGATTAACGTGGTTAATTCTTCTCCGGTTTGATTTATATTTTAATATTGGTTGTATTGTGTATTCGTAGAGCATGTTAACTTTTAGTGCTTCTACATTGCTAGGAAAGAACTGTGTACCCGCTGATTGATTATAATGGATGCTTGACGGACATATACGGTTGTGCCCCTGGTTTTTATCTCTCACATACGGTTGTGTTCTCAAGTTTTTTTAAGAAGAGAAAATAAAATGAAATGAGTGAAAAGTGAAAAATAATTATGTTTTTAAGTTTTTTTTAAGGAGATGAATGGAAAGCAACAGTCTTATTGTTTCCAAGTAGAGTTTTTTAAATGATGAAAGTGAAAAGAAAATAATATAATATTGGTTTGTATTCTACTCTCAATTTAATTATAATAATTATATTATTTTTTGAATTTTTTACACTAACAATATGTAATTAACAGAGTCTGTGTATAGTTACATCTTATTATGTGAACATAAAAAATCAATCTAAATTAAAATTCAAAATCTTACAATATATTGTTTTCATCAGCCGTGTAGTACACGGGCTCTAACCTAATTTTTAATAATCTTTTCTCCTAATTTATTTTTAAAAATGAAAGGAAGTGAAAAAGAAAGGAAACACGCTAAACTTTTTCCTTTTTCTTAATTTCTTTCGAACTTTAGAACACGGAATTATAATTTGTCATTATTTTTCTCCCCCTTTCTTTTCTCTCATTGATTCTTTTTCTCTTTATTTATTTTCTCTCATTAATTTTAATTTACTTTCTTTTCTTTCGTTCATTAAACTCTGTTCTTTCGTTCATTAAACTCGGAAATTTTAATTTACTTTCTTTTCTTTCGTTCATTAAACTCTGTTCTTTCGTTCATTAAACTCGGAAATGTAGCGAATAAAGAGGTTTTCCATGTAAAAAAAAGTCAAAGTCTTGTGTGTTTCTTTTGGTTAATGGTGTTTTTGATTTGATATTGTTTGAGTATTGGTTTCGCGTGTTTGTAACGAGACACGCACAAACTCTTGGAATAAGTTGAACAACTACAGGCTTGAAAAACATTGAATAATAAGTTGTATCTGATCAAGCAATTATAAATGTTGAAATATATATAATGGTGGCAAACGCATGACCGACCACTTGAACACTTTTCAAGGAAGTATCAATCAACTTGTAGGAATGAACATCAAGTTTGATGAAGTGGTTCAAGGTTTGCTACTTCTTGGTGGACCCTCGGACCCGCGGGAGACATTTCGTACGTTATTATCGAACTCAGCTCCCGATGGTATCATCACTACAGACTTGATAGAAAATAGGCTTCTCAACGAAGAGATGAGAAGAATATCAATTAAGGCTGTGCTTAATGGATGCTCAGAAAATGACTCGGTCAGTAAATTCAAAAAGAGGGACTAGGTCAGCATCAAAACAAAGGGTAGTCAGCCTGTTGACTCAGTCAGCAACATCATTTTTACAAAACAAACACGCTGACCGGCTGAAAATGTCTGATCGGGTCAGTGGGTCAGACATTTTGACCGAGTCAGATACAAATCAAACAACCCTTAAGTCTACTTAAAAGTCTGAGATATTAGTCACAGAAAATAAGAGTAAAAACAAAAGTCTGAAAAATAAAGACAATAGTAAAAGAATAAGCTCTAGTAGAGGGAGAAGTAGTTATGGAGGTCAATGCAACTATAACTCCCCTTGGCATAAATATGATTAGTGTTGTTATTATAGTCTTAAAGGGCATATAAGAAAATATTACGGAAAGTTCCCACATGAAAACAATGATGGGCCTTAAAGCTTAAAGGTGTTAAGCATATTTTAGATATACGTTTAATTAAATCTTATTTCTCCATGTATACTTGATGATGAGGGATATTGTAGCACACTTGGTAATGGTAAATGGAAGCTTATTAGGGGTTCAATGGTGTAGCTAGAGGTGAGAAAAATTCATCATTGTACATTAGACTTGCAAAAGTATGTTTTTCATAGTACCAATGTAGTCAATGGTGATAACTACATTGTTGATGATCTGTGACGGATTTAGAAGACAAGTTCAGGGGTAACGTAAATTTTTTTTACCGTACATGCAGTGACGGAACTAGGATTTATTTATTACGGGGTCACTACTTTTTAATAATTAGCTTTTAACGAAACAACATAAAAAATTTTGGATTATGCGATTGGGTCGAGTCGGATCGGGTCGGAATAGACATAATAAATTGCATTGTAAAAAAACTTACATTTTATAGTGTTTCGTACGCCGTTTTCATCTTTTGATGCTTTCTTTTCACATCAAAACAATTCTGTTCTTTAAATTTCAAACTTAAACAATAACTAAAATCATTGAATTAAACATAAAATGTCCGTGATAAATAAATAACCATATAAGGGTATTCATAGTAGATTTATACATTTTTTACATCACTTATTTTTATTTTATTATCATTTACTTTTAAAATTAAGTATTAATAAATTTTTATAGAACTTTGAATATGATCCATACTGTCATCATTCTAACAATATTCTTAAAGTTTTGATACAAATTGTCAAGGTTTTTAAACAAGAAACAATAAAAACATTGATTATTTCATTTTCTTTCTTCTTTTTCCTTTTTTTGGATAAAAAATAAATAAAATGTGTATGACCATTGAAAAAAAGGTATTGTTTTGTTATGTTATATACTAGTATTAAGCTCACTCGTGTTGCAACGTAAGATGTAAGACCATGCCAAGTAATAATAATGACAGACCACCGCCAGTGACCACCAACACTGAAGAAACTAATAAAACGAAAAAATAAATAAATCAAATGAAAAGTAGATGTAAAAACATTGAACCATACACTTACGCAAGCAAAAAATAAAACAACAAGTTAATTGATCTAGGATCAACGCTTTATGATGTGACCGTTAAACTGGAAAAATAAGTGAAAAACGTTGAACCACACATGTACGTTGCGACGTGCTAACTCGTAAAATTTAGATTGAAACGTATAACGGAAAATTTTTAAAATTTGAAAAGTGTAGAGGATCAAAGTTGAAAGTAAAAAAAAAATATTGAGGCTAAATTATAAAATATGTAAAAGTATTGGGTTAAAATAAAAAGGTTAAAGATTAAAAAAAGTGAGTACATCCCATAAAACACATAATACAACTTATGATGCATACAAATAATTAGTATATTTTTGGGTTTATTATTGTATTGGTTGATAATCGGTATTTTGGGTTTTTATGTTATTTGGTAATGGGTAATGGGTAATGCGTAATGATTATTTATGTTTTTATAGAATGTATTATTTTTTATTAATTATTATACTTTTATTTATAAAATTAAAACTTTTTAGGAAGTGTTGAGTTTAAAAATTTTTAGGGTAACATAATTTTTTCTCAGGGGTAATGTAAAACCAAAACTTTCTTTTTACATAAAACCGTAAAAAAGTTTTTACACTACCCGTAACAAGTTGAGGGGTAGCGGAGGCTACCCCTCAATTGCACATATGTACGCCACTACTGATGATGCTACCGAATTATGGGATAACAGACTCGGTCATATTAGTGAAAAGGGTTTGACTATTCGTATATGTAATACATGAAAATACACATGTATTACACATATGTAATACATATTGCATTTGTGTAATATCACGTTTACAAAAAGATATTGATTTTATTAAATTATTTTGTGTTAAAAAATGTTAGCTATATATATTTGAGAGGAATAATTTATAACACAAGCAGCAGTAACTTTATGAAAAAACATTAAGATATTAATGAAAATTTAACATATATAAAAGATCTTATATAGTACTTTAGTGTTCCCTAATCTTTCCTGGTATGAAAAATATTGAACTATATAACTTTAGTGTTTCATAATGCCTCTCGGTTCCCCTTTTTTGATGTTTCCTAATAATCACGAATGTTAATTATACGATTGCAATTATTAACTTTTAAACTACTTTCCCCATGATTTTATATGATTTAACTTTTGAAATGTTGATCACTTGTTAATAAGTATTACAGTGTAAAAATTTACATGTTGTGTTACCCGTCGAATCATGCAGGCACCACTCTAGTAACTATAGAATGAATAAAAAGGGAGAGGTAATTTCACTTCATTCTTATCTACATCACAAGAAGACAAATACATATACATGAAAGAAGAGTAGTTGAAACTGTGATGATATAATAATGATATAATTGAAAGGTTGAGGTTTTTATAAATTGTATTTTTGCTAGAGAAATACACAATAAAACTAAAAAAGTCATAAAAAAATTTATATCTCGCAATCTAAATCGAATTTAAAAAAAACATTTCGGAGCCTTTGTTCATCTCATTGTCCTCTTTAGGAAAAAAATAAAAATAAATAATTTTTTTATTGTGTTATTATTGGCACAATGACGTAATTGTGTCTTTCATAATGACACAATGAAGTTATTATGTCTTTCATAAATGACACAATAAAAAACATTATTTTTTATTTTTTTATTTTTTCATTTATTTTTTTTCTTATTGAGGACGACTAGGGGAACAAAGGCTCAAAATTACTTTTTTGAAATTCGATTTTGATTGTGAGATATAATTTTTTTTGTGTATTTTCTTGACTCATTGTGTCTTTTTTTGACTCATTGTGTCTTTTTTTGACTCATTGTGTCTTCTCCCACTTTGTAGAAAAAATACACTTTATATTTGAACTTTTTTGTAATTGAAATATATGAGGATCAGTGACAGTACGTAAATGGCTTCTTTTTATAACTTGTAGACTGACGGGTTGTTTGGTAATTTCTGAACGATTAAATGCTGAAATAATAAGATATCTAAACCATTAAGTGTTGAACCATTAAGAGCTAGTATATCGTTTAACTATTCAAAAGCAAATGTCTAACCAATTCAGATAAAAGGTCTTAATTATTCAATATTAGTATAATGCTTAACCATTCAGATGCAAATATCTGAACCATTCAGACATTTGCTCCTGAAACAAACAGTATGAACCATTAAATGTTGAATCATTGATACATCTAGATCATTAAAAGACTGAAACAAACAGACCCTTAGAAAAAAACACATGAATCGTAGAATTTTATTTGTTTCAATTTTCACCTAGTCTTATAACCAAAATATCACATCGGTGAACGTAATTTTATCACTTACATTTTCAGTTTATATTTTACATATTACATGTTTTACTTTTAATTTTCATACCAACTGAGACCGCCTCCTAACTAGGATGCTAGCGGACCCCGTCGGCCGATGTGAAAGAAAGAGACAAGCATGGATGAAGGTGGAGAGGAGAGTGGCGGATCTAGAAAGTTATTTTAGGGGTAACGTAATACAAGTTAAATTTTCTCAGGGGTAACGTAAAACCATAAAAAAATATTTGCTATATAAAATTTTTTTTTACACCACGCGTAAAAATTTGAGGGGTAGCGGAGGGGTAGCGGAAGCTAGCCCTCACCCCTTAATAGGTCCGCCACTGGAGGAGAGTGAGGCGGTGAAATCTGTGGGCATGATCATGGTCTGTTTGGACATGTGAGAAGCGGAGGAGAGAAAAACATATCCGTAGGGAAGAGAGGGATTAGAGGCTTTGATAATTTCTAAATGATTAAATGATGAATCAATAACAGGTCTGAATCATTAAGTGCTAAACCATTACAAGACCTGAACCACTAATAGCTAGTATACCGTTTAACTGTTCAAAGGCAAATGTCTAACCAATTTGAATAAGAGGTCTTAACCATTCAGATTTATACCTCTTAACCATTCAACATTAGCATACTTTTTAACCATTCAAAGGCAAATGTCTAAACCATTTAGACATTTGCTCGCGAAACAAATAGTTTAAACCAATAATTATTGAAACATTCAGACATCTGAACTATTAAAAGATTCATTTAGATACTGCCAAACAGTCTCTAAGCTACATGTTCATTATTTGGTTTGAAACCGATTAAACTAAAAACCAAACATAACTGGAACTGATTAATATACAGAAAAGTTACAAATTCAGACATTTGGTTTGTGGTTCGGTTTAAAATGAGTCTGAAATTATTATTCAGGTAGGTTTTGGTTTTCAAAAATCAGAATAACCTATTTTTTTTATTATCTTTTCACTTATATTTTGCACGTAATCTGATAAACCGAATAAGGTGAACTATAATTTATATTGAGCCTAATAAACACAATAATTGAATTCGGATAAAGTACCTAACTTATATTTGTCTTCTTATAGTATTTTCCGTTCTTGAAATATCACATACTTTTTCCTTGACTCGGACACATGTTATAATTATATTTGTTTATTCACGATCGTGTTATCCTATTTTTGACCAGTTAAAATTCATAATATTAATTATATATTGTTAAAATACATATATACTATTGTTATTGGGACGAAAACTAAGATATATAATGAAACCGTCACTGTAATTGAGATATTATTCAAAGAGAAAGATCTCAAATATCTGGAGTTTGTCTTTGTATATTATAGAGATGATCCGATCCGCAAGGACCATGATTGAAATTTTTTTGATCGTCTTTATCTGAGGAATGATATATTACTTATTCAATAAATTCGATTGATTTATAAGAGTTGATTTTATGTTATGATAAATTGATGAAACAATAGCGAGTCCAATATGTCACACCCTCAAATTCCGGGTCTAGAATTTATCACGGAGGACTGAACAAACAGGATCGAACACAGTAGTCACACATGAGATGCAGTTATCTATATGATAAGTTTTAGATAACCATTTCATTAATAATCAGAGTAATAATTATTATACGTAGCGGAAATAAAACATAGATTGTTTCTTAACAACACGTCTAATCATATCTCAAATATTAAGCAATATGTATCTTGAGCTCTTATATGATCCTACGTGCATGTCCATAAGCTCCTAGTAGATACCTGAGAATACATGTAAAATCAAGTGTCAACACAGAGTTGGTGAGTTCATAAGTGAGTAAAACATAAATGATAAACCATTAATTATCATCAAAGTAGGATTTACTGTAAAAGTGTGTATATAAACTACCCACTGGTATCACTTTGTATATGAATAGCCTGTCGGAACCCTTTTATAAGGTGAACCCGCACAAGCCAACAAATCCTTCACATAGGATTGCCCATGTATCATAGTTTATTATCCTTTTTATGTGTATATTATATTAGTCATAATAATTTCAAATCAGAGGGAGCAAATCCTCCTTTATATTTATCCTCATATGGGTTGTAAGTGGAACTATAATGGCAAACTTTACATAGTGCACATCTGCCTTCTCAACCCAGAACAGTCATCCCGAATGACTTATAAGATCTTTGTGCATCTTGGTAAGGACCACATGTCCAAACCTTTGTGGGGGTAAGTCATTCCCCGATAGTACTATCCAAAAGATCCCTGCTTGTTTATAGTCCAGTATACAGAGAAGGATTTCATTATAACCATATCTAATCATAAACGTGATCAATTATTATATTAATATAATACACAAAAACATTTTGTAATATCAATTACAACATGTATTCCTTCCCAAAACATTTAAATGATTAAAAAGGGGAACAGTTAAGTATGAACTCACCTTAGTTCTCGTATGGTGTTGACAAGCTAGTAAATTCCTCCTAAGGAATTATAATTCACATAAGCAAATAGATACAAATCCATAACCTAAATAAGTTAGATCTTGAACCTGGTGTTCAATTGATCTAGGGTTTAGTTTTCTGGGATTTGTTATAACATATAATTAAATCATTTAATTATTTTTGTCAATTCTTTAATAACTAAAGATTTGTATTTCATTTGATTAATTAATAATAATTTTAACATATCATGATGTTCTAAATAAATTTTAGACATTATTTAAATATGTACGTTTGTATTTAATTTAGTAAAATTTTATAATTAAATTTTATAAAATCTAATGTGTATTTGTCTTATCAAATAAGTAGTGTTTACAAGTTTTAATTTATTTATTTATTTATCTGAAAATAATTAAATATGTTTAGGTAGTCTTTATATTTATTTATTTATTAAATCTGCAAATAAATAAATATATTATTTTCCAGAAATTCATTTGATAACTTTTAAAATAAAGGAAATTTATAAAAGTTACTTTTGTAATTTTTAGAAATTTATATATATATATTTTTATATAAAAATTATTAAGGTATTTAAAGAAATAATTTTACAGAAATTCATTAGATAGCTTTTAAAAGAAAAGAAGTTTATAAAAATTATTTTTATAATTTTTAGGTATTTTATATATTTTTAAAAGTTGAAAAAGGGCATTAAAAAAATAATTGGAGGTGCCCGGGGTCGAACCCGGGACCTCATGAATGACAAAGGGGCAATGAACCGGTGAACCAAAGGCATACAGCCGCATTAGTTCTCGGTCCCAAATACTTTTAAACACAAATCAATTGAATAATCCCAAATCCAAAGAACCCTAATTCTGAAATCGATCAAATTGAGTATCAAATCAACAACGATTACTGAAATTAACATGGGGATTTGATTCCCCATGTAATTTCATGCATGTTCATGTGTTCAATTTACCAAAAAGAATATGGATTGATGATGAACCCACGAAGAACAGGTCGCGACTGATGTGAGGTTCGATTGTTATCCAAACGATAATGATAATCAAATCGGTTGTACAGAAAGCTTCTAAGGGATCTAATGAGGAAAAGCCCTATGTTAATTTCATGATATAAAGCTCACAGGGTAGTAATCGACTTGGTTGCAGGTCGAGGAAGACGATGGTGATCGACCGCGAGGTGTGTGTGTTTCAGTAAAATTGAACTCAATGGTAGTTTATAAATGATCAAAAGATTGTAAGTGCGCATTTAATTCAATTATTATTAAAGTTTAGTGCCCGAATTCGTGGTTGGTCGGCCGAAAGTTTAATCGCACTAATTCGACTCCATTATTCAAATTTCAATGGCCCACGAGTTTGAATCATGCACGAGATGTTGTCGGGATGATTGATTTGATCGAAATCCGATTAAATTTGGCGTTTGGGGGTCGCCGGAATTGTCGCCGGAGGTTGGCCGGCGGTGGTCGGGAAAACGGGGAAAGGGGGTTGGTTTTGTAAATTGAAAAGTTACACAATGGTCCCTGCGGTTTAAAATTTATTATTTTATGTTATTAAATTTCTTTTAAAGTTTGATAAATGACAAAACTACCCCTGGACTTCATTATTATTTTATTATTATTATTATTATTATTATTATTATTATTATTATTATTATTTATTATTATCATTATTATTATTAATGTTATTATTATTATAATTATTAAATTTAATACCCACTTATTTAAACTTAATTGTTTATAACAATACGAGATGTTACAACCTAAACCCGAAATTTTCCGGATTGTCACACAATAGCGGCTTCAGGCAGCTGCAATGACTATAACAAAAATAGGAAAAATTGCTTCTTTTTATGGACGACTATAAAAAAAACAGAACATGTTACAAAATTTAGATTAACCGTATTTAATATAAGTTCAAGACACATAAGAGCCCTAACCATATTTTGACTTGTAATCAATCCATATAGACCGCCAGAAAGTAAATAGGCACTCAAAACAAGCACATGTTCAAGCATCGTTAACCAACTCCTTATAAATCTCGATTTATTTCAATATGAAAAACAATTTAACCAATTAGATTGATTAGAATATAACGAGTAACGGAATAAATGAATACATTGGGAATAGATCGAACTAATAAAAAATTTATATTTTATATATAAGGTCACATAGAAAAAATAAAATACACGTGATAGCTCGTAACAAGGGTTTTACAGTTCTAAAGATTTATTATTGATGAGATACAGCAATTGCGTTGATTAACGCAACTAAAAGAATTATTGAAATGAATTCAAACGAAGAAAAAAATCTATTGATAAATGAATACCAATTTGTTGACTATTACTTATCAGATCTTGCTCTACAATTTGGTTTGCTTTGTAGTCCAAATAATCTCGTACCATGACATATCTAAAACAGTAGTAATTAGTAAAACAAAAAGACTTGTACAAACCACGGAAGTTACTCCATCTCCCACGGTCCAAAGATGGAAATCTTTGGAATATTCTGAACCATTTATGAATATCACAGCAAAAATGATTAAATCATTTATGGCTACTACGTAAATAAGGATATTAATTTGCGATTATTAAAAAGATAATCATTTAATTGATAAAAGTTAAATAATATGTCACACAACTTTGTAAATTTTGAAAGGGCAAATAGACCAACATACTTCTAATTTTTTCTCAAAAGCCCCTATATAATTTTTTGTATGTAAAAGACCAACATACTTTTGGTTTTGTCTCATAAAAGTCACTCAACAGTTTTTGCACAAGAAAAACCAACATAATTTTTATTTTTTCACATAAAAACCATTCAATAATTATTTACACATTTAAGTCACTTTATTTTTTAAATTCAAGCAAATTCTAAAAAGGAACTAAAACAACTTTTGCATCGATTGTTTTGTTTGTGTGCATTTTCCACCCCTACGTTACTCGTTTAAGTTATAGGATCTCAAGTTCAGATTGTTTAAGTTGTGGGTGCTCAAGCTTGACTTGTTTAAGTTATAACAAATAAAGTGACTTAAATGTGTAAATAATTATTGAGGGTTTTTTATGCGAAAAAATAAAAAGTATGTTAGTTTTTTATGTGAAAAAACTGTTGAGGTAATTTTATGAGACAAAACAGAAAGTATGTTCGTATTTTACGTGCAAAAAGTTATATAGTGACTTTTGTGAGAAAAAAATGCATATGTTAAGTATTTAGTATTAGTAAAGTCACATGTACAATTTTTAAGAACAAATGGATTTTAATTTAACAATATTCAAATATGTAAAATAATGATAATTTAAAGTTCACACTTAACTATCATGTAAAAGTCAATACGGTACTAGCCCACTTAGGCTGTGTTTGATATGCTTCTGATCGGGCTGACCCTGACCTGGCTGACTCGGTCAGCCCGGTCAGCCCGTTTGATTCTCACGTGAAGCCATCTGACCGAGTCAGGGGCTCTGACCTAGACCTGAAAAACAAAGAAGCTGACCCAAACTCCACCTCCTTCTCTCTGTTGCAGCACACCGCCCCCCTTCCCAACCCTACGCCCGATCAGCGACCTCCCCCTCGCCCTGCGCTCTCGATCGGCACCTCCCCCTACCCCTGCGCGATCGATCGGCACCTCCCCCTCCCCCTGCGCTCTCGATCGGCACCTCCTCCTCCCCCTGCACCTTCGACCGACACCATCACCACCTTCAAACACCAACACCACCATTCTCGGTTGGCATTCAACAACCGACAACCACCATCGAACATTAATCATCATCATCGAATCATCTTCGGTCGTCCTTTAATTTCGAACGATTAAAACCCAAATCACCTTCAATCTCTGACCACCGCAACCATCACCCCTGTCGAACGATTAAAACCCAAATCACCCCCTTCGACCTTCGAGAGTTCGAGAGAGAGGCAGAGAACCGAGAGAGAAGCAGAGAACCGAGAGAGGATCGAGAGATTGAGAGTGTTTGGGTGAAGAAGAAAGATCGAGAGATCGAGAGAACCGAGAGAGGATCGAGAGATCGAGAGATCGAGAGAACCGAGAGAGGATCGAGAGATTGAGTTGTGGTGTTGAGAGATCGATTGTGAGCACCTTCAATTTTGACTTTTGTTTCTATCTTGACCCCTTCAATGTATGTGTATGTAGATGTGTATGTATATGTATATATTGCTTATGTGTATGTATGTATATAAGGTTATTTTTATCATTCAGCAGATTTAGTCAGATACTAAATCAAACAGCCAAGTTTCAGTCAGATGCAGACTCAGTCAGAACTTCTTACTGGGTCAGCTTCTGACCCAGTCAGATCTTACTCAGTCAGCGCAATCAAACAGCCCATTAGTAAATATTTTTGCCTCTTAGATTGGGAGTACTAGGTTTAAACTCAGACATGATGTTTATTGGTTTAATTTAAAAGTAGAGTATATTTACGGTTAAAAAAAACTATGATGTAAAATTAAATAGATTAGATTGCTGTTAAAAAGGTTATTTAAAAAATTATTTTTAAGAAATTTATAATAGTGCATGATTTGAAAAACATGATATTTACTTTTTATTCCGTATATTATTTTATTTTATTTTATTTATACACGAGATTTTGTAAGAACTTTATTTATTTTTTAAAATTTATCGTATCTATTTTGCTTCGGTGTTGATAAACAATCTGCAACAACCAGAAGCTGGTGCTTTGAGCTCTGAAGAATCCAGTAACAATGGCGAGAGGAGATTATGAAGATGAAGAAGAACATCCGCCATTGTTGCAGAGCTCAAATCATAACCTCACAGGTCTGCTCTACTTCACTTCTTCACTTTTTAGTTTTTACTCCATGTCTACTTGTGATTTCTTAATAAATTTCAAACTAGAATCAATCCATTAATCAATTAATATTTGATCAGATTATGATGTTTATGAAGTTCATTTAACGAAACTCAAATTCAACGTAATCTGATGATTGGAAATTACGTAGTGAACGAGGATTGACTGATTTTGATCTTATAGCACTTGGATTTTGTTCATGTTGTTAGAATTTGATGATGAGACAGCGGTAGCATATATTATAGCTGGAATGGTAGATTCAGGGGTTTTATGACTTCTACCACCGGATATTTCGTATTGAAAGTCCATTAACTTCGATTTTGATCTTATATGACTTCGGTTTTGTTCCAGTTCTTCGAATTTGGTGATGAGACGTAGGGTTTAATCAGTTATCTTTATGCTTTTAATTGATGTAAATTTAATAGAGTGAATGATAGGACAGCGGTAGCATATATTATAGCTGGAATGGTAGATTCAGGGGTTTTATGACTTCTACCACCGGATATTTCGTATTGAAAGTCCATTAACTTCGATTTTGATCTTATATCACTTCGGTTTTGTTCCAGTTCTTCGAATTTGGTGATGAGACGTAGGGTTTAATCAGTTATCTTTATGCTTTAATTGATGTAAATTTAATAGAGTGAATGATAGGATCAGGGGTTTGGTGACTTCTATCACTGGAGATTTCGTATTGAAAGTAGATTAACTTCAGATTTTGATCTTATATCACTTTGATTTCATTCATATTGTTAGAATTTGATGTTGAGACGTAGGGTTTTATCAGTTATCTTTGTGCTGATGATGAAGGAACTGTATTATGGACAATAGTAGCATACTAGCATATATTATAGGTTGAATGATAGGATTAGTGGTTCTATGACTTTATTACCGGAGATTTCTGATTGAAAGTTCATCGAATTCAATACTAGAACTTGTTTCACTTATATTTCATTCCACTTGCTCAAATTTGATGATAATACTTCAGCATCTGAACTTATTTCACTTCGATTCATTCCATATTCTTTGAATTTGATAGTGAGATTTAGGGTTTTCAGTCCTTTTGTTTGTGTTGTTGATTGAAGAAACCACATGGACAGCAGTAGCACATTTTATAGCTGGAATGATAAGATCAGGGGTTTTGTGGCTTTATCACTAATTTAAAGTTCATCAAATTCAAAATTAGAACTTATTTCACTTATATTTAATTAATTGGTCGAATTTGATGATAACACTTTATATTCTGAAGTTATTTCACTTTGAAATCATTCATATCGAATTTTATGATGGGACTTAGGGTTCTTAATCATTTTACTTTGTGTTGTTGATTGAAGGAACTGTATGGACAGCAGTAGCACATATTATAACAGCGGTAATAGGATCAGGGGTTTTATCACTAGCTTGGAGCATGGCACAAGTGGGATGGATTGCTGGCCCATTGTCTCTGCTACTCTTTGGATTCTTCACCCTTGTTTCTGCATACTTTATCTGTGACATTCATCTTTACTTCAACCCTAAAAATGGCACTACCACTATGAACCTCTCCTACTTGCAGGCAGTTCACACCGTTTTAGGTCAGCTGGTTTTATCTTAACTTCAGGCCGATAATCATTCACCTGCATTTTGCTCATATCTACTTCTCTGCTCTGAATTTCAGGGTATAAGAATGGAGTGGTGTGTGGATGCTTGCTGTATTTCAGTATATTCAAAACAGGAGTTGTGTATACAATCACATCTGCAATCAGCATGAGGTATGCTATTTTTTTCTTGCAATTCTCTCTGTAAAATGTGTTTTTCTCTTTGATCTTTGTTCCGTATGATTTAGACTTTGTTTCTACTTTGATTTGGTGAAATCTTGATTATAACATTAGTCTAGTTTGAACCTTTTGGCTGGATGACAGAGCAATCAGGCAATCAAATTGTTACCACGAAGAAGGGCATGATGCTGCTTGTGAATTTGAGGATAAGTATTATATGCTTATGTTTGGAATAGTTCAAATACTAGCTTCTCAAATACCCAACATTTTTCATACAAAATGGCTCTCAATTATTGCTTCAGTTATGTCCTTCACCTATTCTTTTATTGGAATGGGACTTGGACTAGCCCAAGTAATAGGTAAAAATCTCTATCTTTGATACATGATCTTGTTGATGGACTGGAACAATATTAATATGGATACAGTTAAATTTCTCTTGCTGAAAATGAAATTGCAGCAAACGGGAAAATTGAAGGTAGCATCTATGGAATCACAACTACTAATCCCACACAAAAGGTATGGTTGGTTGCTCAAGCTATCGGAGATATTGCGTTTTCATTTAACTTCTCGTTAATCCTTCTTGAAATACAGGTATGACATCTAATCTGTTATAATAAATCTTTTATTTTATCCTAAATCAGTTTCCCAAACTATTATATGATGTTTGTGATATGTAGAGCACTTTGAGATCACCTCCATCCCAAAAGGTGACCATGAAGAAAGCTTCCACAATTGCAATATTTACAACTACTATCTTCTACTTATGCTGTGGTGGTTTTGGCTATGCTGCATTTGGAGATTCGACTCCTGGGAATCTGTTGACTGGGTTTGGGTTTTATGAACCGTATTGGCTCGTTGACTTTGGTAATGCATGCATTGTTCTCCACTTAGTTGGAGGGTATCAGGTATCACATGACCTTGGCATACTAATTAAAAAAATACTAACCAATGCTTACTTAAGGTCCGATTGTCCTAGTACTAGAGGTGGCAATTGATCCGTTTACTTACAAAATGGTTGTTATTAGTTATGTTTCAGCTAAAACGTGTCAAACTAACAGACTTAAACTAAAACGGGATATATTTTCCTACAATAAACCCTTATTGTAATGGTATAGTTTTTTAATCATAGTTAACACAATAATTGTGTATAGAATTCAAATAAAAGCATAAAAGCATTACATGTCGGGTGGGGCCAACCTCACCCATTTTGACCCGTATTCTAAGGGGCTGTTTGGGATTGCTTTTTTTTATCTACTTTTGACTTTTGGAGGGGTGAAAAGACCAAAATGCCCCTCCAAAAGTCACCAGAAGTTAAAATTTTTAACTTCTGGTGATTTTGGAGGGGCATTTTGGTCTTTTCACCCCTCCAAAAAGTCAAAAGGAGAAAAAAAAAACAATCCCAAACAGCCACTAATATTACCATTTTGACCCATACCCATTTTTTGACTCGCGCACTTTGCCACATTTGCCTAGTACCTATCTTGGAAAGATTCAATTTCAGTTTCTTTATATTTTTTTCTTGATCAGTTATTTTGTGTGTTGTCAGATTTACAGTCAGACACTGTATGTAATAGTGGAAAGATGGTATGCAGAAAAGTACCCAGAAAGCACGTTCGCGAAAGACATACAAAGTGTGAAGGTGTCGCTATTGCCCGAGTTTAGACTAAATCCACTTCGGTTATGTTTTAGATCAGCATATGTGGTTTTGACAATGGCTGTTGGGATGTTATTCCCTTACTTCAATGAAGTTGTGGCCTTTGCTGGATCAGTAATATTTTGGCCCTTAACCATATACTTCCCTGTAGAGATGTACTTTGTGCAGAAGAGGGTTGTACCTTGGTCCGGCAAATGGATCCTACTTCGTGTATATACCATTTTTTGCCTGATTGTAACCATTTTTACTTTGTCTGGCTCCATTGAAGGACTCATTGCCAAAAGATTTGGATAGTAATTAGTAATATCTCTTGAAGCTAATAAAAGGGTGATAGGAAGTTCTATTGGGTGTATTAACCCATTCTGTTGTATCAAACAGTTTTGTCAGTTTTAAAAAGATGAACCATTTAGAGAATAATGTCATTTGTAAATGTATTATGGTATTCTCATGATTCTCATTGCTTATCAGAATAGATTGTAGAAATCTTGAAATCAAAGCCCGAATAATATGAGAGTCGTGTGATCACTTTTAGATTGAAATTATTTGGTGGTTCACCCGAATATCTCAATCGGATACAAATCAAATGTTTGATCAAGATCAAAGTATGTACTTTCATGTGTGTTTTCGAACAAGAAGAAGAAATTCGAGAGGATGACCAAAACATAAATCAATTCGATTTCAGGGGATGGAAGAAACTGTTGTTTGGCTGTTTTTATTTTCAATTTAAATGCTAAAAATCAATTTGAAAAGCCACTTTTTATTTTAGAAAATCAATTCGATTTCATATGTGAAATTCTAGAAAATAAATTTGAAAAGCCATTTTCAATTAAGCCATTTTGGCTCGACCCCAGCCAGGGGCTCTGCCGCTTGGACCCTGCTACTAGGGGCGTTGCCCCCTTGGAACCCCAATTATTTTAAGGGTTTCGCCCCTAATGAGATTTTTAATATCGAAGATCATAATAACTCAGACAAGCGTGCACTCCGCACCTTCTAACTTGTTTTTGATAGATATTATGATCACATTGGTCATTACTCAATCCAATTACACTAAAAAATTCTAATATAGATTACAGGCCCTAATATATAGTAATCTAATTTACTTAATTGCATAATCTAATATAGAATCATACTACAATACGTATACATATAAGCAAACAAACAAATATACCCAGTATATTCCACTAAAAAGCAGAATCTGGGAAGGGTAGGTGGTGGCGAGTCTTTCGTTTATCTTGAAAGATAGAGAGACCGCTTCCAAAGAGACCCCCGGCTCGAAAACGATAGGAAGCAGATTATAAAGCATATAACACATAGGTATATATCACATAAGAGTTTAGAATAAGCATATTTATATTCATAATACATATACATATATATCGCTAATATACCCCTGCACTTTGAGCAGTAGAAGAATGTAAGCTCAAACTTTAAAGGTGGCAAAGTTAAGATTGATAACCTTACAAGGGATATATATATATATATATATATATATATATATATATATATATATATATATGTGTGTGTGTGTGTGTATACATATATATATGTATATATGTGTGTGTATATGTGTGTGTGTGTGTGTGTATATATATATTCGTATTCCCCAAAAATTGCATTTCAACGTGGGATCCGCTAAAGGGAGGGGGGGCACCGCCCCCTCTTTTTCCGTAAGTAGTGTTAGTTTTTGGTCCGATAGTATAAATTTTTGATCCAGTAGTGTAAATTATTTTATATATACGAGTTCGCCCCGCTAAAAAAATTAATTTCGCCCCCGCCCCCATTGAGAAACGTCTAAGCTCCGCCCTGTATACTTATATGAATTGTCTAATTAAAGAAGAGGTTGGTAATGGTGGGGAACTACTATTTTGGATATATTTTTGGGTGGGGACATGCCTTTATGCTATAAGTTTCCAAACATTTTGCTTTGGATCGAAATAAAAGGGTATTAATAAAGATTGGATCAATTTTGATGATGTGCAAATATCACTAGTTTGGAACTGGTCTCGGCCCCTAACTATACCGATAGAAATGTTGGAGCTACATAATTGCCTTGATACTCTTTTGTAGGTTCTTTTCAGAAGGTGGGAGAGACATATGGCGGTGATTGGGTGATCATGATGGAATATTCAGTGTTAAATCCTTTCGGAACCTTAGTTATGACAAGCCTAGAAATGGTATCCCTTTTGTTCTCCATAGGAGCAAATGGGTTCCTATGAAAGTTAATGTTTTTGTGTGAAGGCTACAAAGACAACGTATTCCTGCAGCGGGTGCGCTCATTGAACGAGACATTACAAGTGGTTTACATGTGTGTCCTCTACGTAATGAAGGCTCGGGGGTCGGCATTACACTTGATTACGACTTGCTTCATTGCTTCAGCTGTTTGGCATTATGTCTCATCCTGGTTCAAATCTACCTAATTTATGTTTTCTCGATCTCGGGTTTGTTGAAGATTCATCATCACTTGGAGATTGAACCTAAAAAAAGGAGGTTGTCCATGCGGTTATGCTTACATCACTTTGGTGTATATGGAAGTTCCGGAATGAGGTGGTGTTTAAAGCGAAGAGCCTTTGCGTGAATGTAATTTAATCAAAATCACACTACAATGGATGGATTGATGTAATTTCAAATTGTACCAGTTGGTTGTTGTCTCGGTGGAAATTGTTGTATTCGGTGTTAAGGTGGTGTCTAACGTCTTGCTAGTCCCATCTTATTTTAATATATCCGGTCATTTCAAGAAAAGAAAAAGAGTAAATTACCATTTGCATCCTTGAGGTTTAGTGATTTTAACCATTTGCATCCTTGAGGTTTAGTGATTTTAACCATTTGCATCCTTCAGTTTAAAAATGCTCATATACCCCCTAACGTTTCATTTTTGTTCCCATTTGAATCCAAAACGCTAACACCGTTAAATTATTCTGTTAATTCTCTTGTTAAAAGACTAAACTGCCCTTAAAATTAAAAAACACCCACATCAAGAACAATAATAATAATGTCGGCGAGAAAAACGTCGTTAACAGAGCAGCTCCGCTGGTGCAGCTGGTGGTGGTGTGCGTCGGAGAAGAGAACTGAGTCACTCCGGCCACCGGGGCTCGCCACTGACTCACTGTAATCAACGTTTTTAGCGTTTTCAAAGAACTAAAGCTGATCGAAACCACTGTAATCCTTATAGGGTCGAAAAAACTGTTGTAGAACGACGAACCAGAAGCCCCACCACCGTTCACCACGACGGCGTATGACGCCGAATGAGGGCCACCACGGTGGTGAACGGAGAAAGACCCGGGTACATACCACGTGAAGAAGGTGAACAAGGGTTCATGTGGTGAAACCCATCAGTTGAAACAACGATTTAGGGAGAATTCCGGTAGGTAAACATCGCCGGAGTTGAAGAAGCAGATGAAGTGTTCGACGAAATGTCTAAGAAAGATTCTGCTTCTTTAATCACTGAAAGAAGATGATTCTCAGGGCCAAAAGCTAACTAATCATCTCATTATCTCCTTGATTTTGAATCAGTATGTAGCCCATGATCTTTGAAGCGTTTTCTGGATCTAATTTTTGGATTCTTGACATCACCTTTTTGGTAGCTTCAACTGTATCCATGGTGGTCTGTAATCAGTGAAATCAAAAACAAGAAAAACAAGAAAAAAAAAAAACTCACAACACAGAGTCACTATAACTCACAAAAACACCAATTTTGAATGTGAGTAAAAACCTATAATAGATAGAGATAAGATGAAGAGATATGGAGATATAGAGAGGGGGTGAACGATGGAGGTGGAGGTGGCGGCGACGACGGCGGGAGGAGGAGGAGGTGGAGGTGGCGGCGACGGCGGGAGGAGGAGGAAGTGGAGGTGGAGGTGGTTGTTGACTCCAGAGAGAAAGAAGGGGTAGTGGATTAGGGGTTTTTATTAATTTATATTGTGTGGTGGTTGATATAAGGGTATTTTTGTCATTATATAAAAAAATTAATGAATAATATAACGGTGTTAGGGTTTTGGATTCAAATGGAGACAAATTTAAAACGTTAGGGGGTATATGATGATTTTTTATCACACCCCCAAACCACGGCGGTTTCCCACGGGGTGCGAACATCATGGTTTCATAGTCACTGATCGAACACTACATGGTTTTGTAAAACATACGTCTCAAATAAATTTAAAGTACATCATTGTTCAGAGTTAAATTTGCGGAAGCAATAGTAATAAGGTAAATTGTTTTCAAAACATGACATATATAAAATGAATGTCCCAAACAGCATGAATGGCCCTAAACATGAGATGATCCATGCTAGCTTAACTTGTTGCATCTATCAATTACCTGAGAAAACATGCATGAAAAATGTCAACATAATATTGGTGAGTTCACAGGTTTTAAGTAATAGTAATTAGCGTAAAGGACCATAATACTTTCTATGATTTGATTGTTGTACATACAATGCTACAAATTATATAAGCATCGCAACTGAAGCTAGACTGTAACTGTAATAAATTGCCCCTACCCATACCTACCATGAGCATGGGTGTGAACAGGCTAATAATGCACCCGTTTAGACCTCCAGTCAAGGTTAGGGTAATTAACCCGGGTGGGGGTAGTCAAACCCAATAGTACTATCCATGATTACCTCGCTTTGGGAAATAAACTAACGGTTCGATAACAGGGGACTTCATATGGTAATAAATCAACTTATATAAAATGTGAAATCATTGACAAGTAAATGTGTCGAATCTGCAGTTTGCATGTAATCTCCCCCAAAGGAAAATGAGTAAAAATGGGGCCGTGAAACTCACCTCAATTGCATGCGTGAATACTAGCAATAGTCTGTATGTATAATTGGTCTAGGAATCTCCTAAAAATCACAATATATTCATGAGGTCAAAATTACTAACCCTAGATGGTCATGCATAACTCATCCACAAAGTTAGTTTTGAAAATGTCACTTGACTAATTAGACACGTCGAGTCGTAAATGTTTTATTTAGATTCTTGTCTTCATCTTTATTTTCCTAAAGATACATAAAATATCTCCAAAAGTTTACTTTTATCTAAATATAGGTATTTGACAGCATCAAAGGGAAATTTTCGGTCTGGTTGTCATCCCCCTTGCATGGTGCAAAGAATTTTTATAAAATCTGATACTTTTATCATATCTAGGTCTATGTCTTAGGATTTCAAAAAGGTATAGCTTGTATCATACAACTAAGTTTAAGTGCCTCTAAATGGTTCATGAAGCAACAGATGTCAGTGCAGCACTTTTCTGTACATGTCTATGGAATTTACCTTTTTGAGGGGTCAAAACTTACATTCACAAATAGAGCCTATATTACTTTTAAACCTAACACCTTAAGCTAAGTTATCACAGGAAGAAAATCTTCATTTTATTACTTTTAAGCATAACTTATTCCTCATTCTTTCTGCCCTATTTATTCTGTCAGAAATTCAGGTTCAGCACTTTAATTTGTTTGTACGTTTTTGATGGGTTATACTCATCTAAAACTTTCAAGGTTGGATGAGTTAGAAACTAGACATCCTAAAGTTAATGTTAGGCTCAAGATACGGTTCATTTGACCATGTTTAGGTCGTCTTATGGTCTTGAAATCACAGAACATGAATCTGCCAGAAAGTGTTTTACATGTTTTGTTACTTTTTAAACTTTGTTAGAGCACTTTTGGGATGAGTTAGTGGACATGAACACATCATGGTGATGCATGGAAGATTAGAAATAAGGTGCTAACCTTAAACAAGCAAGGAAAAGAGATGGTAGTCTTGAAATGCAAGGAAAAGAAGACTTGATCCTTTGAACTAAGAAAACCCAACAAGAAAAGGTGAAGAAGATGTTGTAGGATGCTTGGAAGCTTCAAAAGTCACTTGATCTTCACCAAAGGCACTTGAACACCAAAGATTTGTAGAATTCAAGTTGGGAAAATGGTGAAGTGGGGATGGTGGGGTTGGGGCCGAATTCTAGAGGGGGAGAGAGATGAGTGTGTGGGTGTTGTTGTATGAAATGGTTGAAGGTTTTTATAGGCCTACCTTTTTCTTGCATGGAGAGTTGAAGCACAAGTGTATTATCTTATGGATAATAGGGATGAGTTGGAGCTCTCCATTTGTAGTAATAAGTTGAATCCCTTTAATCCAAGTTTAGAGATGTTTCATAAAAGAAGTAGTGTCTTGATTTTGGCAAAAGCCACACATATTGTCAATAAGATGGAATTGACTAGAGGGGGGGGGGGGCGGCTTTGGGGTGGGGTTGGGTTGATTTCTTTTTAATTGTTGTATGATATGGGGTAATTGGGTGGTATTTGTGTCACTATGGTAATTTTTATATATTTTTATATTTTTACCTTTTACTTTTTAAAATACATACAAATTATTATGATAAATCATATAAGATCACATATTTTAATATTGATAATATGTAAGTAATAACTTGTATATTCAGTAGTGCGTTATACGCGTTTTATCCGGTAAATATTAGCTTACGCGTTAAGATTATTTATAAATTTGAGTTTTTTCCAATGTATTTGATTTGGAAATCTAAAATACTTTGAATCAATGGAATATAAAATACTTTGAAACACCTAAATGAATTTATTAGTACATGTATATGAATTATGACCAATGTTCGCGTGTGCTGGTCGTATCGCGTGTGACAACGGTAATTACGCCGAATTACCGATTCATGAAATGTTATGCGTGAAAGTTTGCAATGCATAAAACGACTTCAATAAACGTAATTAAATTGAAAATATAGTGTTATAGGTGTAATTATAACCAAGTCAATGTCAGGTATTGACCTGAAATTGTCGGTTGTCACATACTCCCCATGTTAGAAAGAATTTCGTCCCGAAATTCAGTTAGGGTTGTCACACCCCAACCTTGACGGCGGAATCGTCGAGGCGTGAGAGTTACGATTGTTCACAGCCACATAACGCTATTGCCTGAAACATGTTAAAAATAAAGGTCTAACATATTGTTGGTGAGCATTCTATAGTTTTGAATACATAAGTATATAAAAGATGGCAATTCATGTTGTAAATTAGAGAACAAGGTAACTAGGGATGTAAGACAGAATGCACAATCAAACCTTGACAAAGTTTTACAAGTTCTCAAACGTTTACAACTATATACGATTAGCTAAGTGTACTTGGATCAACCAAGCAGGCTTGTCAGGCCCATAGATCTATGACGTCACCAGGCTAGCAATAGTTAATGATTGTACATGTATTCGACATTACATGGTAGCTACAAGATTCAACTAATCACAACACACAAGTAAATTGCCATAGGTTTACAAGAATCAACGTTTACAAGTGCAATGGTTAATAAGTAACATGTTTCACCCCAAAGTGCGAAAATATGAAAAGGGGTATAGAAATACTCACTTGGCGATTAAGTATATATTGGATGATTAATAAGAAATAATAACAAGCGTCGTTTCAACGAATTCCTTTACAAGGTACTAGAACGTATTTATTACAAGATTAATAATAAGCTTAATAATTAAACGTGAACTAGGGTTTTAGATGGAATTTGGGGTTTTGACAAGTAATGAAATTACTTGTATTTCGATTTATTCGATAATAATTTGTTAATCTAAAATAATTGTTAAAGTATATTTTATAAGAAATTACGTTTGTAAATAATCGTGAAATTATAAGATGTATAATTTCTACAATTTACAGGATTATTTCATAATTAAACATGATATAGTGTCCATTTTTATAAAAATAATTATTTATAATATTTATAAATAATTTTATAAATACTATTAAGGTTTTTAACTAAAATAAATTTACAGAAATTATTTATGTAACATTTTAAATAAGAAAAGTTTATAAGATTTATTTTTATAATTTTTAAGAATTTTTTTGAAATTTTTAGAGGTTTAAAAATGGCCCAAAAAATAGTGAGGTTGCCCGGGTCGAACCCGGGACCTCTTGGATATTGAATGGGCACAGAACCGGTGAACCAAGGCCGTAGCCGCGGTTAAGAGATGGTTCTTATTCTTTTAAGCTCCAACACCCGATAACCCCAATTTTCCATTCGAGCCCTAGGTTCGAATCCGAACCAATTGACCACCAATTCGACTTCGATAGCTTCTGAAATCATGGGGCTTTTGTTCCTCATGAGAAATCGAGTATGTGTGTGTGTCGAATTACCTATATGGTGTTCAATTTGGTGATGAACTCGTCAAGAACAGATCGCGGTCAAGGTGGTGTTCGATGAGTGGCCAATCCTTGATGAAAATCAAATTAATTTCACAGAAAGCTTCGCATGATGATCGTGATTAAAAGCCCCTTATCCAATTTAGTTAAAATCGATCGGAAGTTGGGTTTTAAGAGAGTTACAGGTCCGCGACCGAGAGGTGATCGAATGGTGGTGGTTTCGGGTGATTTCAGATGAAATTGGGGATGTTAACAACTTAGAAACAGATAAATGGTCGTTCCACTTTGATTTAATTTGATTTAAAGTTAGTGTTTGAGTGGGTTGTGAGTTGGATTCGGATCCGAGATAAAAGTGGGATTTATAGCCGTTAATTTGTCGGATTTAACGTATGTTTTCATTGGATTCCACTTCGAATTGGATCCAAGAAACAATTTGGTCAAATTGTGGGGTTCGAAATCGAGTGTTTTGGTCGATTTATGATTCGCCGGAGCTCGCCGGAATTCTGTGCCGGAGCTCGCCGGGAAATCGGGAAGGAAAAGGGGCCGGGTGGTTAGGTTGTAAAATTTAATTTACAATAATGGTCCCTGCGGTTTGAATTTTATTATTTTATGCTTAAAACTTCCTTTTGAAGTTTGATAAATGACCAAACACCCCCTAGACTTTATTACTATTATTATTATTATTATTATTATTATTATTATTATTATTATTATTATTATTATTAGATTATTATTGTCATTAACATTATTATTATTATTATTATTATTATTATTATTATTATTATTATTATTATTATTATTATTATTAACATTATTATTATTATTATTATTATATTATTATTATTATTATTATTATTATTATTATTATTATTTTATAAAAGGTTAAACGCCGAAATACGAGATGTTACAAGGGTTGTCTGCAGATGCCAGGGTTTCAAACAAGTACGGGTAGTTGAGCTTCATTTGATCTTCACATTCCCAAGTAAATTTGGGCCCTCTTCTGGAATTCCACCGGACCTTCACTATGGGAATACGGCTTCGTTTCATCTTCTTTACTTCTCGATCTAGAATCTCCACAGGCTTTTCAATAAAATGAAGTTGTTCATCAATCTAGACCTTGTCGAGTGGTATAACCAGAGTTTCATCTGACAGGCACTTCTTCAGATTTGACACATGGAAAGTGTCATGAACACTACTAAGTTCTTGAGGAAGTTTTAGCTTGTAAGCTACAGGACCAATCCTGGCTAGGATTTCAAATGGTCCAATGTATCTAGGGTTTAGCTTACCACGTTTGCCAAAACGAATGACTCCTTTCGATGGTGAGACTTTAAGTAGAACCTTGTCTCCCACTTGGAATTCAACGGTTTAAGTCTCACGTCAGCATAGCTTTTCTGACGGTCACGCGCGGCTTTGAGTCGGTTCTGAATTTGAGCGATCTTTTCCGTGGTCTCGCGTATGATCTCGGGACCAGTGAGTTGACTATCGCCAACCTCTGTCCAACACAATGGTGACCGACACTTCCTTCCATATAGTGCTTCAAAAGGTGCGGCTTTGATACTGGTGTGATAGCTATTATTGTAAGAAAACTCAGCTAGGGGTAGATGAGTATCCCAACGGTTTCCAAAGTCTATCACGCAAGCCCTAAGCAAGTCTTCTAACGTCTGGATGGTCCGTTCGCTCTGACCATCTGTTTGAGGGTGGTATGCGGTACTCATATCCAACCGGGTACCCAAGGCCTTTTGTAATGATTGCCAAAATCTTGAGGTAAATCGACTGTCTTGATCAGAGATAATGGAGATCGGTACTCCATGTCTCGAAACAACCTCCTTGAGATAAACCCTCATCAACATTTCCATTTTATCAGTTTCTTTAATTGGTAGGAAGTGAGCAGACTTTGTCAGTCGATCCACAATTACCCAAATCGTATCACAACCGGAGGATGTCTTGGGTAGTTTTGTGATGAAATCCATGGAAATCTGCTCCCATTTCCATTGTAGAATCTCCAGTTGGTGCAGTAATCCAGATGGCTTTCTGATACTCTGCCTTAACCTTTGAGCACGTGAGACACCTGCTAACATAGGTGACAATGTCAGCTTTCATGTTAGGCCACCAGTATAACTCCGTCAGGTCCTGATACATCTTATCAGAGCCTGGATGGATGGAGTATCTGGATTTGTGTGCCTCCTTCATCACAAGATCCCTCAAGTTTCCAAAATTTGGCACCCAAATTCGATTCATGAAGTAGCGAGTTCCATTAGACTTGATCTCAAATTGTTTATCCATGCCACGAAGGGATTTTTCCTTCAATTTTTGTTCCTTTAGTGCTTCAGACTGAGCATCATGAATTTGAGTAGTTAAACTCGTATGAATCGTCATTCCCAAAGCTCGCACCCGTAAAGTCTTGGTTCGTACTTTCCTGCTTAGAGTGTCTGCTACAACATTCGCTTTTTCAGGATGATAACGAATCTCACAGTCATAATCGTTTAGTAACTCAACCCACCTGCGTTGCTGACGGGTGGTCCATAGGACAACCCTTCATAATGTTAAAAGACGAATTTATCTCTCATTTAATCGTGTAATTATCTTTAATTAGATAACTATAGTTGCTTATGTTTCAGGTATGTTTGGGAGCTAAAAATGGATAAAACGCTGCTTAGCATGGAACGGAGTGGACATGCGTGCAAAGAAGAAGAGAAGAAACAAAACATTCAGGGCTCCACTGTAACTTATGGTAGCTACCGTAAGTTACAGTGGACCTAAAATCTTGAATTTCCCACCGTAACACAGAAGAGAATCACCGTAGCAGTTTTATGGCTACCATAACTTACGGTGGCTACCGTAAGTTACGGTAGAGATGACGAAAAAAAGTGTAATTGCCATATTAAAATCGTTTGAGTGGTGCCTTTTGACATAATCTCTAGATCTGACGATTTCTGGGCAGAAAAGGGGCGATTTTGGCTATTCTTGCTTGATTCCAAACATTTCCAAACAATTGATTTGTGTTTTCGATTCATATGAACATTAATTGGTGTATGGTGATGATGTATCAAGTCATGTTTGGCTAAACTTTTGGTGATTATCCTAGATGTAAGGTTTGCTTTTGAAACACTATGTTTGTGCTTGAATTTCTAGAATAATAACTTTGAATGATTGTTTGAGTTATTATGGTGTTTGGATATTTGTTTGTAAATTGTTGATTGTTGTTTGATGTTAACCATGGGAGGGATTAGGGTTGGATAATTGTCAATTGATCATCGAGTAACAACCTCGCATTTTACAATCCTAGTACTTAGTTCTCCTTCATCACAACAACTACTCAAGCAAGAACCATGTCTATGTGGTTCTTTCTAGTAAGCATAAACATAAGTATGGATTAAACCTGAAATCTAGGGTGGTCGCTTGTTCTTAATCTGCTACAAAAGTATGTTTTGATTTGCAATCTATTTAGTTACTATTAGTTCTTAAACCAAAACAATCCAATTTTTTATATTTAATTTTTGCATTTTAGGGTAATTGTAGTTAATTTACATGACTATAAGATAAACACATATTCCATAAACTCCCTATGTTCGATACCTTTTTACTACTATCTTTGAGTTGTAATTTGGATTAAATTTACTGTACTGTGACTGCACGTCAAATTTTGGCGCCGTTGCCGGGAGTAGTGCGCAACGTGTGTTTGCTTATTAGTTTTGTTTTGTTATTTTCGTGTTATGCTGGTTGTGTGTAGTGTGCAGGTTTTTGTTTCAGGTGTATGCATACCAGGAACTCGCGCTCATCATCACCATTAGTGTTTGATCCAGAAATTGAGCGAGCCGCTCATAGAAACAGGTATTACATCGACAAAACAAAATAAGTGGTTCACCAATAGCACCTACATCACCCGTTACACCACGGAACACAATGGATCCGCTTTCACCGCCTCCTACTACGGGTCAAACAACACTATCCAAGCCTTTACCCAATCCTACATTACCACCCGAGACTAAACCAACCATACCCCATTACCTACAAGTACCCAAACCGAACATTCTTTTAGCTTTGACCCTTCAGCACCCATTCCGCCCTTTTCATATTTCTTCCCAACAACCGGTCAATCATCATCGTCTAAACTAGTACCACCACCACAACCATATCAATCCAACCCATCCATATTTCATACTCCCCCTACCTCTCAAATGCAAACGAATACACAATACCAACAACCTCAAGTTGTACAAACATCGGGAGCAGGAAGAGCTGGTATTGATGGTGGTTATGGTGATGAATTTAGGAGATATGAGGAATAAGGGTACACGTATGAAGGAGATGCTGATCAAGGAAATTATGCTTACAGTCAAGGACAAGACATGCAAGGATATGGGAGACCACAACCACAAGTTGTGCAGCAACAAATTATATCACAACAAATACAACCACAAGTAAGGCCACATGGGCCACAATTTCAAGGGCAGATTCCTCCACAACATGGAGGAGCAATCTTTCAACCACTGTTTCAGCAATTCGTGCCTCCAGGACCACAAGTTCAAAGACCAATGGGTCCTCAACGACCAAGAGTTAGGTTGGGTGTCCCACGAAGGCATAATTGGGACGCTGCTAGGGGTATTGAGGCACACTTCCGTCCAATCATCACAAATAATCCTTCATCAGTGGTCATCCCTCAAAACAATCAAGGGAGAACGTTTGAAGTCCGAACAAATTCACTTCAAAGTTTGCCAAAGTACAAAGGGTTAGCAACGGAAGAACCCTATTTTCATTTGGAAGCTTATGACTCAATTTGTAACACAATTTGTGGTCAAGGATTTTCTGTGGATGATGTCAAGTTGGTGTTGTTTCAGTTTTTATTGGAGGATAAGGCAAAGAGGTGGTTCTATACTTTGCCATCCGCTTCAATTTACACATGGGCTGAGATGCAACAAAGGTTTTTAGAAGAGTTTTTCACAGCCTAAAAGACTAATGATGCTAGGAGAAGCTTGAGAAGCTTCCAACAACAACAAGGTGAACTGTTTCATGAGGCTTTTGAGCGGTTTAACTTGATGATCAAGAATTTCCTCATCATGGAATTGATTTATGGGAGTTGTTGAATGCTTTTCACGAGGGGCTTCATTCTAAAGATGCCCGGGATTTGATGTCTATCATAAATGGTACATTTGGTACAAATTATGAGCAAGACGATTGGGTATTTTTGGAACAAATGGCGGTTACATCAAAGAGAAAGGCGTAATCATCAAGACAAGCACGACCGGTCATTACACAAGCTCCAGTTCATGCGGTGGATGATGGTAATATACAAGCTACAAATCAAGTTTACAATGTTTGTACAAATTGCAATGAGTTGGGGCATACCGTGGATTCTTGCACGGTAACTTTTGAACAAGTGGAGGAAGTGAATGCTATTTAAGGTCAAGGGTTTGGTGGAAGAAATTACAATATGAATTCAAATACCTATCATCCGGGTTTGAGGAATCATCCGAACTTTAGTTATGGGAATTCGGCTAATCAATCTAACCCAAATTTCTAAGGAAAGCCTCAAGGTAATTTTGTTCCTCGTCAACAATATCAAAATTCTCAAGGAAATTTTAGAGGGGGAAACAATCAAGGATATCAAAAGCCTTTTCAACAATCGAGAAATGACCAAGGAAATGAGACAAATCAATCTTCATCAAGTGGTGGTAATGAAGTGATGGAGATACTAAAGTCCATGCAACAGGAGATGCAAAAGAGGAATCAATTAGATGATGCTAGAGCCCAAAAAGATGAAATTCGAGACAAAGCCATTCAATCATTGACTAATCAAATGGGGCAACTTGCAACAGATGTGGCGAATCTCAAGAAGAACAAAGGCCAACTTCCTAGTGACACCAAGGTAAATCCCTCTCACAGTTCTTCTCGTAATATTCCTATAACCATGTTAGTGTTTTGAGAAGTGGCAAAGAATATAAAATATCATCTTCTCCCGTTTTAATCGAAGGGGTAGTCGAAGATATTACGGGTAACGAAAGTGATGATGATGTTCCACCGGTGACATCTAAAGAGTCAAATATCAAAACATCGGGGTTGGGTGAAAATGTAAAGAATGAAAAAGTTGAGGGTGAAACGGGTCAAGTCCCATTTCCATCGGACTTACTTGACCCGGGTAGAAAAAATTTTATTGCATCAAGAGGTCCTCAAAAAGAAGAATCGTGGGACATGTTTACACAAGTAAAAATTAATCTTCCACTACTTGATGCAATAAAACAAGTACCTGCTTATGCTAAATTTCTAAAAGAGATATGCACACAAAAAGACAACAAAAGAAGAAAATGCCTAAGCGGGTGGATTTAACCGGGCAAGTAAGTGCAGTTTTAAATGGGGAGCTTCCTCCTAAGCTTCAAGATCCGGGTACGCCATTAATTAACATTCAAGTTGGTAATTTTCAAATGGCAAAGGCGTTACTAGATCTTGGAGCCGGGGTGAGCATTTTACCGGGGGGTTTGTATGATCAATACGACTTTGGTCCATTAGCAAGGGTAGAGACAACGGTTGTTTTGGCCGATTTGTCTCATAAGCTACCTCGGGGGATGGTTCAAAATGTGATTGTGAAAATTGATGAGTTCTATTACCCAGTTGACTTTTTAGTATTGGATTACTCATCCGCGGACCCAAAACAACAACAAAATGTTATTTTGGGTCGGCCATTTTTTAGCACCACACATGCTGTGATCGATTGTAGATTTGGTACAGTCGGTATGACTTTTGGGAATCGAAAAATGCATTTGAATGTTTTTACTAACAATTCTAATGCTCTTGGTGTTGATGAGTGTTTCATGGCAGATTTAGTTGACGGATGCAACCCGCATGAGTATGAGGAGGATGGTACGGATGTTTGTTTGTGTGATTTTTCTGAACAGGTACATGCTTGTGCACTAAGGGTTGAAGAGGAAAAACAGGATGCTATGGCTTTGAAGAAAGGTAGACCACCATAGACTCACCAATTCGAAGGTTTGCCAGTGGAGATAAGCTCGGGTACTAAACCATCATTAGAAGAACCACCAAAGTTGGAGCTCAGGAACTTGCCAAGCCATTTGAAGTATGCTTTTCTAGGGGATAATGACACATTACCGGTCATTATTGCCTCTAATTTAGATATGGCGCAAGAACAAGCTTTATTGGAGGTTTTAAAGGAGAACAAAGGAGCTATTGGATGGACGATTGCTGATCTCAAAGGAATTAGTCCATCAATCGTCATGCACAAGATAATCACCACCAAAGATGCAAAATCAACACGGGAAGCTCAGAGGCGATTAAATCCGAATCTAAGGGAGGTAGTAAAGAAGGAAGTAATTAAATGGTTGGACGCGGGAATTATTTATCCAATTTCATATAGTGCTTGGGTAAGTCCTACCCAAGTTGTGCCTAAGAAGGTGGGCATTCAAGTAGTTAAGGACCAAAGAGGTGAACAAATTGCCACCCGACCAATTACCGGGTGGCGTGTGTGTATTGACTACCGTAAATTGAATGCCGCCACTTCTAAGGACCATTTCCCGCTACCTTTCATTGACTAAATTATTGAAAAATTATCGGGTCAAAAATACTACTGTTTTTTAGATGGGTATTCGGGTTACAATCAAATAGCAATACACCCAGATGACCAACACAAGACCACCTTCACTTGTCCATATGGCACATTTTCCTTTCGGCGAATGCCATTCGGTTTGTGCAATGCACCGGCGACTTTCCAACGATGTATGATGAGTATTTTCTCGGACATGGTTGGAGAGTCACTTGAAGTGTTTATGGATGACTTCTCAATTTTCGGTACTAGTTTTGAATCTTGTCTCAGCGAATTACAAAAAGTTTTAAAAAGATGTGTTGAGAAAAATCCAGTGCTTAGTTGGGAGAAAAGTCATTTTATGGTGCAAGAGGGTATTGTGTTAGGTCATGTGATATCGGAACGGGGGATGGAGGTGGATAAGGCAAAAATAAAGGTAATTTCATCTTTGCCACCACCGAAAAATGTTAAGGGGGTAAGGTCATTCTTGGGACACGCGGGTTTTTATAGACGTTTTATCAAAGGTTTTAGTGTTATCACAAGCCTTTATGTGATTTGTTGTTAAAAGATGTTCCATTTGACTTTACTGATGAATGTTTGCAAGCATTTACTGTTTTGAAGGAACATTTGGTCAAAGCTCCTATCTTGCAACCACCGGACTGGTCAAAGCCATTCGAGATCATGTGTGATGCAAGCGACACTACAATTGGTGCAGTTTTGGGTCAACGAGTTGATAAGAAGCCGGTGGTAATTTACTATGCAAGCAAAACTTTATCCGAAGCACAACTGAATTACACTACGACCGAGAAGGAATTATTAGCGGTGGTGTATGCTTTGGATAAGTTTCGTTCGTATATTTGGGGGAGCAAAGAGGTTGTCTATTCGGATCATAGTGCGGTCCGGTATTTGAAGGAGAAAAAAGACGCGAAGCCCCGTTTAATTCGATGGGTGTTGTTGTTACAAGAGTTCGATTTAGAGATCCGAGACAAAAAGGGGAGTGAGAATGTAGTAGCGGATCATTTGTCTCGGATCCCGGTGGAAGAAATTGACGATGTAAGTGAAATAAATGAAAGATTTCCCGACGAGCAACTTTTAGTTGTTTCCACTTCTGCCGCGCCGTGGTATGCTCATTATGTAAACTACCTAGCCATGGGGGCCATCCCAAATCACTGGACTAAAAAGCGGAGACAACAATTTATGGTCCAAGTGAAACAATACATTTGGGATGAACCGGATCTGTTTAAGATCGGGCCTCATCAAGTCATTCGAAGGTGTGTGCCTGAAACTGAGGTGTTGGAAATCCTGACTCATGCTCATTCATCCGCATGTGGAGGTCATTTTAGCGGACATAAAACGGGTTATCGAGTGTTATCGGGTGGATTTTATTGGCCCACTATTTTCAAGGATGCATGTGAGTTTGCTAGGAAGTGTATTAAGTGTCAAAGGATGGGAAGCATTTCAAAAAGGGACGAGATGCCATTGCAACCAATTTTGGTTGTGGAAATATTTGACGTATGGGGGATTGACTTTATGGGTCCCTTTCCGAATTACAATGGGTTTTTATACATTTTAGTAGCCGTGGATTATGTCTCTAAGTGGATTGAAGCCATTGCAACAAGAACAAACGATCACTCAGTTGTTTGTAAATTCGTTCAATCCAACATCTTTTCTCGTTTTGGCATTCCAAGAGTTATCATAAGTGATGGTGGTTCGCATTTCAAGAATTTCAACTTCGGAAAATTATTGAAGAGATATAGCGTGAATCACCGGATTGCCACACCTTACCATCCGCAAACGAGTGGACAGGTTGAAGTGTCTAACCGTCAAATCAAAGAAATTCTCATGAAGACGGTTAGGACATATAGGAAAGATTGGTCGAGTAAGTTGGATGATGCGTTGTGGGCATACCGAACGGCTTACAAGACTCCAATTGGCACAACCCCTTACCAGATGGTGTATGGGAAGGGTTGTCACTTGCCAATGGAATTAGCACACCGAGCGCATTGGGCAATTAAGACAGTGAATGCGGACTATGATGAAGCGGGAAAGATGAGGAAATTACAATTGAATGAATTAGAAGAGATTAGAGACGAGGCGTACGAGTGTGCATCGGTATACAAAGACAAACTTAAGAAGGTACATGATGCAAAGTTAAGGAAAAAGACTTTTGAGGAGGGTCAAAAGGTTTGGTTGTATAACTCAAAGCTCAAGATTTTCGCGGGCAAGCTTAAAAGCAAATGATGGGCCAGTATGTCGTTCGGCGAGTTGGGAGGTTTGGTGATGTGAACATCCAAGATGAGCAAACTAACAAGCTACAAACGGTGAATGGGCATCGATTGAAGTCATATTTGGAAGGTAACGACATCAATAATTTGGAGCTTGACAATGCGGGCTATTTATTGCGCCCAATCGATGAGGAACAATCATGAGAGGCCCAGGTTTGGGGGTAGTGTAAATATTTAGTTTTGTTTTGTTTTGCTTTATTTTGTTTGATTGCACAATTTTCGTTTTCATTCGGGTAACCAATAGTTCTAGCATCATGTTGAGGACAACACGGGATTTTGAGGGGGTAGGTAATTTCTATCTCATGAACATTCCATGTTTTAACATGTTTAATTTAAATTATTTCAGAGATTAGTTTGTAAAAAAATTAATTAAAAAATTAAATCCAAGTCTACCGTAAATTACGGTAGGCACCGTAACTTACGGTAGCCTGGTGGTTGATTGGTCTTTACGGCAGAATTGCACTGCCTTACGGTGGCAGTTGAATCCAGAGTCCACCGTAAGATACGGTGGCCACCGTAAATTACGGTGCATCTGGGAGGGCGACGGTTTCAACCATTTAAAAAAAATCCTATTACAAAACCCACATCCCTGACCACTTTCATCTTCTCCATTTACCATATTCCATCTCTCTTTTTCTCCATAAACACCCACAACCTCCAACCTTGATTTCTTCATAAATCCTTCAATTCTTAACCAAATCAAGTGATTTTTGGGTCTAACCTGACTAGAATTTCACGTAGATTCTGATTTTGAGAAGCAAATTACGAAAAAAACGAAGTTTTCTGGTTCGAATCTTAAGCCCTAGGTTCGAAATTTTTGGGGGTTTTCAAGCTTTTGTATTTCTTGGTTGTTAACATCATCAATCAAAGGAAAGGTAAGGACTAAGGAAAGAGCCGGATCGAGTTCTTCTTCTTCAAAAGGCAAGGAACCAGAACAACAACCAAAGAAGAGGCAATATTTGGGTAGGATTGATGAAAGTGAGAGCGATGAGGAAGAGACGATGGATTTGGATCCGGGTAGTAAACCAAAGTGGGAATCGGGTCCCTTAGAGGATCAGCCAGAGAAGTGGCAACCGACATTGTTTCATGACCAAATGAACCGTTAAAAATAAGGCTGCTGCATTTATCTGTGAGAGGGAAGTCAGAGAAGTCGAGTTCGGGCCCTTTAATGTATTTGCCCGGTTCCGCGCTTTAGGATAGGAGGCAGCACTCGGTTGTTACGACAAGGATAACAAGAATCTGTTCATGACCGAGATTCAAGAATGGATGGCAACGTTGAAATGCAACAGGTATGATCGGCCATCACAGATGAAGTTAACTGGCGAGGTTAATGGGATAAAGGTGGAAATGTCATTTGAGTCACTGTGAAAATTAGCAAAATATGACAGTTTACCTGCTCGTGATTACATGGTCCCAAGCATTGATGATCTGCTGATTAAACCGGAGAAACATCCAAGGTGGAATGACATGTTGGCAGCTTTATTCTTGACCGGTACTGATAGTGGTGTTTTGTACCGGAGGAACTTGAAGATTGAAGCAAAATTGCTGCTGACTATTTGCATCTTGAATGTCATTCCCCGAAGAGGAGATAAGAAACAGGTGAGGTATTCGGAGTACCAGTCCTCTATTCGTTGCTTAACGGGTAGCCCCGATTTCCGATACGGTATTTAATTATGAACCATCTTTGGATATGCTGTAACAAAGTGGGGAGGAACATCATCCCGTATTGCCGAATTATCACGGGATTGTTGAAGCAGTTTAAAGCAATCACAGAGGAGGATAAAGGAGCATTTAAGAGGCATAAGCCTCTAGATTCAAAAAATGGGTATTGCTTGGACCTACACTCAGTCGGAGAGATATCACAAGCTTAAATCGGAGGGTCAAAGATGGAGAGTACTGAAAGTTGATGCAAGGGCACTTTTACCGGGAGAAGAGATGATCCAAGAGTGAAGAAAGCCCCGAGTGGGGATGATGATTATGCGGATGAGCCTCATGGTGAGAATTGCATGAGGGTCAAGGGGGTCCAGGTAGGGGACATGGTGGTGCTTTCTATGATTACACGGAGCGGTCGTACGCGCCAAACTGGGCTTACGATGGTACTATGCAAGAAGTTATTGAGAACCAACGTCCTCCGGCACCCGTTTTTGATTCGTGGTCGGGCTCTGAGCGAAGGCTATTTGATCAAAAAACAATGATGAGTGCTAGTATGGAACGAGCTTTGAAGCATAATTTTGATCATCAAGAAGCATGGTATCGTGCACATGCTTATTCCCATGAGGTGGAGGTAAATAATCGGTATGAAGATGATCAAGCAAGAAGGATGCACGCGGATTGGCATGCAGGCGGCCTGTGGTTGTGGATCCACCTCCGGTGGATTATACGTCTCTACCCCCTTATGATGGTAGTGTATCGTATCCGACCCCGCCGCTCCATCATTCACAATGGCTAGATCTTCTTCAACAATAAGGAGCATCGCAGCAAGAGGGAAGTGGTAGCAGCGCATTTGCTTTCGGAGAATGGAATGAGATGATGTCTTCTATCTTCGGGCTCCTCAGCCGCGCTACTATTAGTCAGGTTGTCTTCTTTCATGTATATATGTAAATATGTGTTAGTCATTTAGTTTTTGGCTGGGTGGATGGGTGGAGTTTGCTATGATGTTTTGTTGGGTTGTGCTAGTGGTGGTGTGATGATATATAAAAAATTAAAAAAAACAAAAAGAAATCTGTGGTTGGAGATGAGAAGCTTGGGGTAATATTTTAGAATTGGAGTGATTAATCCCTTCCAAAACCATATATTGGGGACAATGTACCACAAGTGTGGGGATGGGGGACATTTTCAATTTTTAAGGTTTCATTTTTTTATGTGGTAATCAAGCATAAACATTGTGGAAATTTGAACGTCTTGAACTAACCCCAAGAGACATACCGGCAACCTTAACACCCTTTTCATTCATGGTGAGAGTTGAAGCCACACTTGTAGATAAATAACACATTTCTTTATGAGAGTGGCAACAGGTGGGGGTGCATTAGAACTTGTGCTTGAATACGATTCGAGACTTTAGTTGGATGTGAATGTGAAAAGAATAAGGGCATTTAGGTAGCCTCGTCTTTGATGTGTGTGAGTGTGGGATTTGGGGGGTTGGACCTCATAAATTATATATATGAGCTTGGTTGCGAGAAGGGCGAGGGTTTGGACATTTAGTTGCCCAATTTTGCGCCTAAAAACCTATCGTTTGTTACCCCTTAGCTAGTTACCTTAAAATTTACCCAACTTAACCTGGTCTTATAGTGTTACTAGTTGTTTAGTAGTTGTAATCATTTTCAATGCTATGTTGAGTGTTTGCGTGAAGTTTTTTGTTTGTTTCATTGTTATTAAAGAAAAAAAGAAAAAAAAGAGAAAAAGAAAGAAAAAAGAGATTGAAGTTGAGTATTTTATGCATAGCAGTAGGTTGGTAGTTAGTTGTTTATTTTATTGTGTAATAAAAGACCAGGTTAAGTTTTTGCTACATCATATATATTCCATTTCATACCCATACACCTAGCCACGTTACAACCCTGAAGTCTAGGGTGGTCGCTTGTTCTTAATCTGCTACAAAAGTACGTTTTGATTTGCAATCTATTTAGTTACTATTAGTTCTTAACCAAAACAATCCAATTTTTGATATTTAATTTTTGCATTTTAGGGCAATTGTAGTTAATTTACATGACTATAAGATAAACACATATTCCACAAACTCCCTGTGTTCGATACCTTTTACTACTATCTTTGAGTTGTAATTTGGATTAAATTTACGTGTACTGCGACTGCACGTCAGTTGCCTCATGTTTAGTTCCTTCTGATCGAAGATGTGCTGGAGGCTTTTGTGATCGGTGAATATAGTACATTTAGTACCATACAGGTAGTGTCGCCAAATCTTTAGTGCAAAAACAACAGCTCCTAATTCGAGGTCGTGAGTGGTGTAGTTTTTCTCATGCACTTTCAACTGTCGTGGCGCGTAAGCAATAACTTTGTCGCGTTGCATTAGGACATAGCCAAGTCCTTGTCGTGATGCGTCGCAGTACACCACAAACCATCATTTCCCTCTGGTAGAGATAGAATTGGCACGCAACACAGTTTCTGCTTTAATAATTGAAACGCTGCTTCCTGCTTATCACCCCAATCAAACTTCTTGTCTTTCTGAGTTAGGGTTGTCAGTGGTTGGGCTATTTGGAGAAATTTTTGATAAAGCGTTGGTAATAGCCTGCCAAACCTAGGAATTGTCGCACCTCGGTAGGGGTCTTAGGTGCTTCCCAGTTTTTAATGGCCTCTATCTTGATAGGTCAACATGTATTCCCTTCTCATTACCACATGCCCGAGAAATTGCACTTCTTGGATCCAAAGTTGCATTTTGAGAATTTTGCGTATAATTTCTCGTTCCTGAGTAGCTCCAAGATTAACCTTAATGTTGTTCGTGCTCATCCTTGGTTCGTGAATATATCAAGATGTCATCGATGAAGACGATCACGAATTTATCCAAGTAGGGTTTGCACACTCTATTCATGAGATCCATGAATACAGCTGGTGCATTGGTTAGCCCAAATGGCATAACCATGAACTCGTAGTGACCATAACGAGTTCGAAATGCGGTCTTGGGAATGTCTTCCTCTTGGATTCGTAATTGGTGATATCCAGAACGTAAGTCAATCTTCGAGTAGTAACTAGATCCTTGAAGTTGGTCAAATTAGTCGTCAATTCGAGGGAGAGGGTACCGGTTCTTAATGGTGAGTTTGTTTAACTCCCGGTAATCGATGCACATTCGAAAAGATCCATCTTTCTTCTCAACAAATAAAACTGGGGCTCCCTAGGGTGAGAAACTTGGTCTTATGAATCCTTTATCTAACAACTCTTGTAATTGATTAGACAACTCTTGCATCTCTGACGGTGCTAGTCGGTATGGGGATCGTGCTACTGGAGCAACTCCAGGTACATGGTCAATTCGAATTTCGACCTGTCTTTGCGGTGGAAGTCCTGGCAAGTCCTCGGAAAGACTTCCGGATAGTCTCGCACGATGGGTATATCCTCGATTCTTTTCTCTTCGGTCCGCTTCTCCACTACGTGCGCCAAGATTGCATGATAGCCCTTTCGTAAGTACTTCCGAGCCTTCATACATGAAATGATCCGTAACACCGTACCATATTTTTCTCCTTGAATTGATATGGTCTCCCCACTCAGAAGTGGAATGCGAATGATCTTCTCACGACAAACGATTTCCGTTCGGTTTTCCGATAACCAATCCATGCCAATAACAATGTCGAAACTCCCTAGGGTTACAGGTAGCAAATCTATATTGAACGTGTGATCCGCCAAACTAAGAGTGCATCCTTGTATGATTTTGTCGGTTTTGATCAACTTACCATCGGCTAACTCTATTGTATATTTAGAAGTCAAATGGGTAGGAGTAATTTCAAGCAATGGACTAAATTCTCTAGACACAAAACTCCTATCAGCACCCGTATCGAATAGGACTGATGCATAGAGATTATTTACAAGGAACGTACCCGTAACAATGTTCGGGTCCTGTCGAGCTTCTCCAGCTCCAATCACAAAAGCTCGACCACGTGCGTTATTTCCACCAGTTTGCTTCAAGTTCGGGCAATCCTTGCGAAAATGCCCGGTAACACCACATTCGAAGCACACGCCATTGTTTCCTGTTTTAGGAGTAGTGTCAGGCTTTCGACAGTCCTTAGTTGTATGACCAAAACGTTTGCACTTCTGGCACATTGAGTCTCCACATGCACCTATGTGATGAAAGTTACACTTGTTGCACTTAGGTAAGTTCCCAGCATACCCACCTTTTGCCTTCTTTTCAGATGGGCCAGCAGTGAAAGCCCTAACAACCACTTGTTTGTTTTGGTCTTGATGCGGAGCATTTCGACCATGATTGTTGTCCCATTTCCTCTTGTTGTCATAGTTCTTCTCCACAACCGTCTTTTTCACAAACACTCCCTGACGTACGCTTGATCAGTCAGGTCGTGGGCAATCCTAACAGCCTCTTGGATGGTGGCTGGCTTGGATTAGGTGACCATGCTCTGGATTTGGGGTGCAAGGCCCCAAATGTACCTTTCCACACGCTTGAACTCCGGATTAACCATGTGTGGGCATAGACGAGCAAGGTCATGAAATCGGGTGGTGTATTGTAACTTCTGCACCCTTCATGGTGTGGTTCCAGAATTCAACCTCAAGTTTTTGCAATTCATTTTGGGGGCAATATTCATCAGTCAGCATTTGTTTCAACTCATTCTAAGTGATTTGATAGGCAGCGTCACTACCCAAAGTTTGGGCATGAGTATTCCACCATGTGAGTGCTTGACCTTCAAAGGTACAAGTGGCGATTTCATCTTATTCTGCTCGGCACAGTCACTGATCGCTGAACGGACTCCATCTTCTCTATCCAGCGGACCAAACCACAGCTCCTTCATTACCGCGGAAGTTAAACGGCTTACAGTTCAGAAACGTCTTGTAGGAGCAACCTCTGTGGTTGTTATCAGCTCCTGTGTTGTAGGTTTAATCATATTAGTAATAATTAAACATTAGTAATGACCTGTGTATTGCGGGTCTTTAGTTATGCCAGTCATTATAATACCTCCTGCTCCACTGGCATTGCCTCCATTTACTTCAGATCCTCCGGCGCTACGATTCGCCTCGTGATGTGCGATGCATCCGCCACTCGTTGTGCACAAGCTGTTCTATAGCCTCTGCTGTCATGGGAGTACCGCTTCCCACATTGGTTCTGACGTTTCTCCTTCGTGGTGGCATGTTTCTTCAAATCATATAATAAGCAAGATGAGACATATGTAATAATGTCAAACACATGTGCACCAAAAGTAAACAATCATATCAACCAAGCAACCACACAATATTTAAAAGATAACATAACTTGATAATAAATTGTATGAATTACAAGTATTTCCCGAGTACATACTCCTACAACAAGTTAATATCCAATATTACGTGAGCACGGCCCGCTCACGATAGGCAATCAATGGAATAAGTGAGTGAACGCGCCTGTCTGTACGACCGCCATGGCCATGACATGCATACGGCCGCCAATGCAGTAGTGGACTCCAGGCGCTCTTCCATTCCAACACTTTTTCTCAGCCATGATCCGCGTGGCTCTCCTGGGTAGCTCTGCTACTGCCGGTAGCTCTCTGCTCTGCCGCCTCCACTCTTAATGCCATGGATGACATGTCCTCCTGCACCC